>JARHVA010000128.1:5962500-5967500 GCA_037957365.1 Torreya grandis | reverse complement strand
TCCAAAATCATCAAGACAAGCCTATATACTATAGGACCGACCACTTTTATTACCTTGAAGGGTCCCACATATATCATTGAAAATTTAACTAACTTCCCAAGAGCATAAGATCATCATACAAGCTAAAACAAATGACCAAGAGAATTCCACAAAATCTTCTAGCCCTCTACACATCTCTCTAACCTAGAGAGTATTTTTCTCATTTTATAGAAAAGTATTTAGGGAACCTAGTATGTATAATGTGTAAAAATTAATACTTTCACTACCCCACATAACTCCTAATAAGTATAACATGTCAATACTATCACTACTCCATAGATCCCCTAACAAGTATGCTAATGAATAAGAAATGGAAATACTACATTTCCAATGTATACAAAATTAAGGAATAAACATTCCACCATATATATTCATATGTCCATATGACTAAATTTGATAAATTTGTCTGTCAAATCCTAGATTTGATAAGTCTATCTATTAGATCCAAAATCAATAACTATCAAGTTGATATGAGACTAAGTAGGATCTACTCTTATTGTTTAGTACTCATGTTCCTAATTCACAACCCTTCACTTAGGTCTCCATGACTTAATGATCTCAAAAAAGTGCACAATGTTCAATTAATCATAATTATATACTAACATAACATAGAAATTAATAATACATGTTAAATAATTCTAGATGTATCAACATACATACAAGAGAAATTATACAATTAGTTCATAATTGTATTAAGTTACCACAAGCCACAAATAACTAGTATCATATTCAAAACTTAACCTATAGTGTTATATTCATAGTTAAGAGGAAATAATGTAATTAATATAGCATACTAAGGTCAAAGACCACACCATACTTTCAAGCTTATAAGGGAACAAATGAAACAATATCTCCATGTTTACTCAGCTAGAATGCAATAAATTAAAAGTTTATCTTAACCCCTAAATTGAAAATATGTTTCACACATCCTATACCCTACTCGCTTCTAGTGAAAGGTATAAAATTAAATATTCAAACAACATGCTTACATAAAAAGAGAAAAATATCAATTTAATCAAGGGTAAATAATAACATACTGATTATAATCAACTTATAACTATTAATATATAATTCAAGGTTTGCCACTTCACATGGTTTAAAATCATTAGTTAGATAAAGTAGTGACCCTAAATAGTTACAAGTGAGAAGTAGATAATTATCATCTCAAAAACTCCTACATACCCTCACAAGGTAAAAAAAAAAACACCACAATTTAATGTTGCCAAAACACTACCTACTTACCAAATTTGTAAGTATAGTATCCCAATTTATTTCCATAACTAGGAGAAATAAAATAATAACCATAAATATGTATTAATCCATAAAATCATAAAAATTATTCTCAATAAAAATTATAAGACATTTATTCCATGACTCCAAGGAATATGGTCAAAACAACATTTCATAAACAAGTTTCCATTGAAGAGAACACAATCAACCTCATGCATATATGAATCCTCTTAGTAGCTTATAATGATGTCAAAGGAGAATTAGATAATAAAAACTCACCTCTAATATAAGAGAGATGACATTTATTCCTAAACCACATAAACATAAGGGTGTCAATCCATTAACAGACTCCTAACACAGAAAATTCCCAATCAAGACAACAACATTCTATTACAAGAAAATTTTCACTACACTAAGTGGTACTAAACTAAAAATGGTTTAATAATATTTTCCATTTATATGATTAGTGAACATAAGACATAAAAAATAAATCACATATAACTAATTTAGAATGATGTAATCATACTTGACGTGTTTGATCTAAGTGATCGACCTATGATAGAAATCCCTTGTTCATAACTCATGAACTATGCTATGTACTCACCTATCCAAACCTTGTATTCAACCATTAGCATTGAGAATCTTGATAATACAACCCTTAAAAAACTCAAAAGGGTATGATTTCCCCTAAGATTACACACTCAATTTCACCCACACACATTTCATGAATGTCACCTACTTACAAAAGTCACCAAGCCATATAGGAGGATCTACCAAGTCTCAAAACTCTAATCATGGTACAATATGGTTCTACACTAAGGCACCACAATTTCAAAGTACTAATGAAATATTTCATTCCACTTGGTTCACACTAGTAAACATAAAGACACAAAAATACCAATGGACTCATTAGGTCTTAAAATTTGAGCCACAACTTTGAAAACACATGTAACAACCCTACTGGGGTCAACTAAAAATACGTTATTTTTTTAATAAAACACATATACCAAAAATAGATTACACCACAAGAATTTAAAAAGAACATATGAAATTCTCAAAGCATGATAATAATAAAAACATATTACATTAATATCACCAATCTCTAATATCATGAGAGCACATCAAAATACAAATATAGCAAGTAACTATATTAATTCAACCACAACTAATACAAGTCTACAACCATCACTATCAATCTATAATAACAATTAATTAAAAATCTCATAAAAATATTCAATAATAAGTACAATAAAATGCAATCTAAATATAAGATACATGGCTCCCCTAAAATATAGTCCCTGAACTCAAGTATCTATGGCAATCTCAAGTGTCATCTCTATAAGTAGTATTGTTGAGGGGTGAGAGAGCATCATCTAAGTGATTTTTAATACCAACCATGGACCAATGGTCCCCCACACTAATCCCATCAAGAAATGACCATCCCTTCATGGATGAGTAGATAGTGATGGCATGGGAATTTAGAGGGACAAGTAAGTACTCGTGTGGTGTATGATTTATATACTGAACATGTAGTGCATCATAGAAAATTATTCTATTAAAAGATATCGAACAAACATGTAAATCATACTCATGAAATTATAATGTCTCACTAAATATACTTTGGCCTAAATTTTTATTAATAATAACAATCTATAGATCAATCAAATTCATAACACCACTTGATTGGACTGCTTTCACCTGTCATTATGACACTAGTAAGCTAGTAAAGTCCATCTCACTCCTTACTCTATATCAGAAATATAGATTGGTCAAATATAATTTAACCAAAAGATTCATTTAATTTACATCCTACTAGAAAACACATCATATAATAGACTAAACATAGAAATAACCCAAGAATATGTTTATTGTGTTAAACGTATGAATGAATCTTACATTATTTTCTATCCTATATTAGAGATAATGACTATAGTTTATACCACCCAAAAAAATACATATTTAAATACATATTTTTACTACCATAATTAGTTTGCAAATATACTACACCCTATGATAACCCATATTATCATAGTCTAGTATTCTAAGACATAACTACTAGCTTTCCAAACTCAATCATAATAAAGTAGCCATAACTACATGGAACACAAACTTATATTCAAGCAACTAGATATAATGAAGCAAATCATAGTTCTCATGGATCATAGTAATATACCATCATATCATTCATTAAACACTCAAGTATGTATGCATGTATACGTAAAGTCCTACTAACTATCACAAGACATATTATTCATAGTAATAACTAACATGCATATGTTTAAATAGTCAAATATAGGTGTGAGTCTAAACATATCAATTATAGTATGTACCATCTAGGTTTAACATACATTTACATTGTAGTACTCTATGATATCCCATACTATCATATTTCACAACTACATAAATACATATAACTAAACTTACGTTTTCAAGAATCAAATGACTCACATACATAATAAAAAATCAAGTATGGAGTTATACCACCCAGGTATACCCTAGGTTTAAACTACTTACCAGCATTCAAACAACATAACTTTACAAACATGCATCAAGATGTACCAATATATGATAGATATAACCAAAAACTCTCATAATCATGTATTACACACAAGTACTCAATATTGAATACATATAACTAACAACCAATTAATCATTTTCAAATAAATAGAGAACTCATAACCCATTATAACATTCATTTATATATCTCATTCTATTTTCTAGAAGATTGTTTTAATATGGTTATAGGTTTGACCCCTCAGACATTTCATGATTCAATTAGTCTAGTTCATGCATGTCTATTTTATATTATGACTGATACCCATGTCTTCTAATATTATGGATATACATCAACATCACCAATAACCCACATCTATCATTATTCTATACCAATATATATAGGATATCCATATATCTTATATCATTATATTCATACAACATCAGAAGACATATTATTTTGTTATAGTTTAGTGGTATTCTACTATATCAACTTCTCAAGTACTCATAATTCTATAGTTTAACAACATAGATTTAGAATTCTAATTCTAGTGCATATGTCGAAGACCCACCTCGGAGTCATATTTAAATGCAAACATACCAAATCCAAACATTCTATAATATGTTACGAAATATAATTGAAATACCTGGAATGTATTCCTCATAACATTTTTAACACTACTTAAATATCCTAGCATAGATTAGGCCTCCAACAAGTAATATGCCCACACTATTATTATACTCTCATAGTGTTATATATAATGATAAAAAATATATGTTTCTAAACTTATATTCTATATATGTGATAATAAATATTCCACTATCTACTCCCTAAGATAATTAGAATACTTCATTATCTAAGGCACCATGACTAAACATCACTATATGAGTATTAACAGCTACTTTATATTCTTACTAAAGTGGCATATAAACTATTTTATATAAACTATTTTTTATAAAACGACCCATGTAAATATAACAATTCCTTAGTAGTTAGATAATAAATGGAAATAGACATTAGAATATAGAGACATGATTGTAACCATAGTAGTAAGGAATATGGAGTATTTTATAACAATGGCTTTTTTATAATATAAATACAAAAACGAGGTATTTCAAGCTATCAAATAATATCCATCTATATTGTATGAAAACATTATAATAATAACCATTCATGTTTAGCTTTACTATTGTATTAAGCTTTATTATAATATATTCACCAGTAGTAATTGAGATTT
>JARHVA010000128.1:5702500-5960000 GCA_037957365.1 Torreya grandis | reverse complement strand
ATTGAAACTTATTGAAAATAGCCAATTTCAAATTTATCAACTACAAATATCCTTGGATAATCTAGTAAGTTTGCTTGGCAATAAATTGGGATGTAACATCCTTCCCCCTTAAAGCTAGTCATCATCCCTAATGACTCTATATTCAAACATAAGTTCTGAATTAAATACATTATTTATTAAAGCATTAACATGGTATATAATATCAAATTAAGTAAATAAATGTAAATTACCTATAACACTCATTGTAGTTCCTTCAAGTTGTACCATTCTCAAAGTATTGATCCATCAGACCTTTCTCTATGACATCTCTCAATTATGCAAACCTAGTTTATGAGTATTACTTACTTTTATTGATTTTGTCATGACCATCCCAAGCTATGGAACCATCAAGATAAGACTATATACTATAGGACTGACCACTTTTATTACCTTGAAGGTCTCACATATCTCAGTGAAAGTTTCACTAAATTTTCAAGAGCACATATGATCATCATATAATCCAAAACAAATGATTAGGAGAGTTCCACAAAATCTTCTAACCCTATGCACATCTCTCTAACCCAAAGAGTGTTTTTCTCAATCTAAATTAAAGTATTTAGGGAACCTAATAGGTATGATGTGTATAAGTTAAAAATTTTGCTAACCCACGTAGCTCCTGATAAGTATAACATGTTAATACTACCACTACTCCATGGATACCCTAACAAGTATGATTATGAATATGAACTAGAAATACATTTCTAATGTACACAAAATTAATAAATAAACATTTCATCATATACATGCATATGGCCATATGACTAAATTTTATAAGTTCATTTATCAAATCCAAAATTTGATAAGTCTATCTATCATATCCAAACTTAATAACTACCAAGTCAACGTGAGACTAATTCGGATCCACTTTTATCATTTAGTACTCATGTTTCTAATTCACCACTTTTCCCTAGGTCTCGATGACCTAATGATCTCCAAAAAGTGTAGAATGTTCAATGAATCACAATTATATACTAACAGATCATATAAAGTAATAATACATGTTAAATAATTATATATTTATCAATATACATATAAAATAAATCATACAATAAGTTTGTAATTTTATTAAGTTGCCACAAGCCAAACATAGCTAGTATCATATTCATAACTTAACCTATAGTGTTATATTCATAGTTAAGATGAAATAATGTTAAAATTAACATAACATACTAAGGTCAAGGATCACACCATCCTTTCAACCTTATAAGGGAACAAATAAAACAATATCTCCCTAATTTCTTGACTAGAATATAAAAAATTAAAAGTTTATCTCAACCCCTAGATTGACAAGATGTTCCACGCATCCTATACCCTACTCACTTCTGGTGAAAGGTACAAAATTAAATTTTCAAACAAAATTATTAAAGAAAAAAGATAATAATATAAATCTAATCAAGGGTAAATAATAGCATATTAATTATAATCAACTTATAATTCTTAATCTAAAATTTAATATATAATTCAAGGTTTGCCACTCCATGTGGTCTAAAATAAGGGGTTAGTTAAAGTAGTGACTATAAAGATTCACAAGTGAGAAGTAGAGAAATATCATCTCAAAAACTCCTACATACCCTCACAAGGTAAAAATAAAATATCACAACTCAATGTTGCCAAAACACTACATACTTACCAAATCTGTTAAGTATAGTATCACAATCTATTTCCACAACCAAGAGAAATTAAATACTAACCAAAAATATGTATCAATTGATCAAATCCTATAAATTCTCTCTCAACAATAAGTATAAGACATTTATTCCATGACTCCAAGGAATATGGTCAAAATAACATTCAGAAACAAGTTCCCATTTAAGAGAACACTAAATCGACCTCATAAATATATGAATCCTCTCAATAGTTTATAATGATATCAAAGGAAAATGATATAATAACAAGTCACCTCTAAAATAACTAAGATATATTACATTTCTTCCTAACCCACATAAACATAAGGATGTCAATCCATAAATAGACTCCTAACACAAAGTAAATTCCCAATCAAGACAACAATATTCTATTACAAGAAAATTCCCACCACACTAGGTGGTACCAAACCAAAAATGGTTTAATAAGATTTTCCATTTCTAGGATTAGTGAACATAAGACACAAATACTAAATCACATATATATAATTGATAAGGATGTAATCATAGTTTAGGTGCTTGATCTAAGTGATCAATATATGTTAGAAAACTCTTGTTCATAACTCATTAACTATGTTATGTACTCACCTACCCAAACCTAATATTCAACCATCAACATTGATACTCTCAATAAGCCAACCCTTAAACAACTCAAAAGGGTAAAATTTACCCTAAGGGTACACACTCACTATTCCCCACACACATTTCATGAATGTCACCTACTTACAAAAGTCACCAAGCTATACAAGAGGATCTACCGAGTCTCAAAACTCCAATCATGGTGTAACATTGTTTCGCATTAAGTAATCATAATTAAAAAGTATCAATGCAATAGTTCATACCACTGGGTTCACATTGGTGAATATAAATACATGAAAATTCCAATGGACTCATTAGGTCCTAGAGTTTGAGCCATAGCTCTGATACCACAGATAACAACCTTGTTGAGGTTAACTAGAAATACATTAATTTTTTTAATTAAACACATATACTAAAAATAGATTACACCATGATAATATTTATACCATATTAAATACTCAAATCATGATAATAGTAACAACATATTACATCACATATCACTGATCTCTAATATCATGAGAGCACATCAAAATGCCAATATAACAAGTAACTATATTAACTCAACCACAACTAATATAAGTCTATAGCCACCATTGTCAATCTAAAATAATAATTAATTACAACTCTCATGATAATATTCAATAATAATTACAATAAAATATAATGTACATATAAGATACATGGCTCCCCTAAAGCATAGTTCCTGAATTCAAGTATTTGTGGCAATCTCAAGTGTCATCTTGATAAGTAGTACTATTATGGGGAGGGAGAGAATCATCCAAGTGATTTTCCACACTAGCCATAGGAAAATGATCCCCCACACTAATTCCATTAGGAAATATCCCTCCTTTCATGGATGATTAGATAGTGATGATGTGAGAATCCATAGAGACAAGTAAGTACCCATGTGCTGAATAATTTATATACTAAACATGTAGTGTATCATAGAAAACCATTCTATTTTAAGATAGTGCACAAACATATAAATCATACTCATGAAATTATAATATCTCACTAAACATACTTTATCCCAATTTTTTATGAATAATAAATTATAATTATCTATATATCAATCAAATTCATACACACCACTTGATCGGACTACTTTCATCCATCATTTGATATCAATAAGATAGTGAAATCCATATCACTCCTTACTCTGTATTAGCAATGTAGATTGATAAAATATAATTCAACCACAATATTCATTTAATTTACATCTTACTATCAAACACATTATATAATAAGATAAACATAAGAGTAACCCAAGTATACATTTATTATGTCAAACGTATGAGTGAATCTTATATTATTTTCTATCTCATACTAGAAATAATGACTACAGTTTGTACCACTTGGATAAATTCATAAATAACTATAAATTTTCACTACCACAATTAGTTTTTAAACATACTACATTCTATGATAACCCATATTACCATAGTCTAGTATTCTAAGACATAACTTCTATCTTTTCAAAATCAATCATAATAAAGTAGTCATAACTACACAGAAACACAAACTTATATTCACGCAATTAGATATAATAAATTAAATCATAGTTCCCATGGAACATTGTAATATACCATCATATCATTAATTAAACTCTCAAAGTTTTATGTATGCATACATAAAGTCTTACTAGCTATCACAAGACATACTATTCATAATAATAACATGCATATGTACGTTTAAACAGTTAAATGTAGGTGTGTGTCTAAACATATCAATTAAAATATGTACCATCTAGATTTAACATACATTTATACTATAGTAATTTATGATATCTCATACTATTATAGTTCACAACTACATAACTACATATAACCAAACTTATGTTTTCAAGAATCAATCGACTCACATACATAATAAAAATCAAGTATGGAATTATAAAACTCAAGTATACCCTAAATTTAAACTACTTACCATCATTCAAACAACATAATTTTATAAACACACATCATGATGCACCAATATATGATAGATATAACCAAACATTCTCATAATCATGTATTGTACACAAGTACTCAATATTGAATACATACAACTAACAACTAATTAATCATTTGCAGAGAAATAGAGAACTCATAAACCCATAATAACATTCATTTATATATCTCATTCCATTTTCTAGAAGACTATTTTGATATGGTTATATTTTTTATCCCTTAGACATTTCATGATTCAATTAGTCTAGTTCATGATTGTTTATTCTATATTATGACTGATACCCATGTCTTCTAATATTATGGATATACATCAAAATTACCAATATCCCACATCTATCATTATTCTATACCAATATATATATATATATATATATATATATATATATATATATATGTTTAACTTCTCAGGTACTCATAATTTCACAGTTTAGCAAAATAGATTTGGAAATCCTATTCTAGTGCATGTGTCCAAGACCCACCTCAGAGTCATATTTAAATGCAAAAGTACCAAATCTGAACATTATATAATGTGTTATGAAATATAACTAAAATACTTACAATGTATTCATCATAACAATTTCAACACCACTTAATTATCCTAGCATAGATTAGGCCTCCGAAAAGTAATATGCCCACACTATTATTATACTCTCATAGTGTTCTATATAATGATAACAAATATATGTTTCTAAACTTATATTCTATGTATGTGATAGTAAATATTCCACTATATACTCCCTATGGGTATTAATACCCCTACTTTATATTCTTAATAAAGTGGCATATAAACTATTTTTTATAAAATTACCTGTGTAAATATAAAATTTACTTAGTAGTTAGTCAATAAATTAAATACACATTAAAATATAGTGACATGATTGTAACCGCAATAGTAAGGAATATGGAGTATTTTATAACAACTTTTTTGTAATATACATATATACAATATATTTCAAGCTATCAAATAATATCCATCTCTACTGTATGAAAAAATTATAATAATCACCATTCATGTTTAACTTTACTATCATATTAAGCTTTAATGTAATATATTCACTAATAGTAATTGAGATTTAATTACTAAATTATGCATATACCTAATTTTTTTTAATGTCTCAATTATTATCCTATTCAAATATTACATATGAACTATCATATAGTATTTAATATTTATAGAAAACTTATTTAACAGAACTTTCACCGTACGGTCTGTGCCCAAAAAAATGAAAACAATGATTACTAGGAGGGATAGTGAATATATATATATATATATAAACCTATACATCTGTACTCGTACATATATATATATATATATATATATATATATATATATATATATAAATATATGTGCTCATGGGTGAATATAGGGGGGAAAACAAAATAGATTAAACACATATTAATGTAATTACCCTATAAATACCAATACCATATAAGTATGTTAATGTAATATGTACCCATTGGTATTAGTAATAAATAAGCATATATGTTCCTGATGATGGGAAATCTATATTATAATTAAAAAAATCATTGGACATTATATAACTACAATCCAAAATCATTGGAATTCTAATTTATGAGTAGAAGATCTTAATTATATTTATTAAAATACCTACTAAATCACCCAAATTTCCAAACTATCAATGGAAAGACATAGCAAACTCCATATATATATATATGGCTCTATTATATTTATACAAATTGTTATACTCAAATGTAGAGCTAGGCCATAAATTGACATTTTTCTAATATATGGATCATCTAAGTTTTTATTTTTATAGGATCATTATATATTCTAAAAATAAATCATTGTATGCTATATTGAAGTGGTGTATGGAAATACAAGTCATTGCATGCTCAATTAATTGCTTAAAGATCAAATAATAGGCATTGTATAGAAGATAAGTCATTGTATTTTGTTATAAATTCGTTGCATGTTTTAAATTATAATTTTTTTAGGTAAAATGGTTAATCACCAAAATAAAATTGTACACTATTCTACCCTCATTAAATTACTATGGTTGTATCATATTCTATGTTTAGGATATATATAATTGGGTCTCACAAAATACTCTAATTAAACTCATTAACATAATGTATTTGCCTAGAATATTCTCAAGGGGTACATTGTAATCTTCTAAGACAATTTATATATATAAATTGCCTTACATACAGCTACTTTCAAATCACCACTCTTACCATTTAAATTATATAACAATAGTTTGCATATTTTGTTACCCATAGTTTGGATTTAAAGTTTGTTTATTGCTTAATAATCAAAATGTGTGTGTGTGTGTGCACACGCGTGCATGTGTGCGTGCGTGTGTGCATGTGTGGGTGCATGGGTGCGTGCATGCATGCGTGTGTGCGTGCGTGCGTGTGTGTGCGTGTGTGCGTGCGTGTGTGTGTGTGTGTGTGTGTGTGTGTGTGTGTGTGTGTGTGTGTGTGTGTGTGTGTGTGTGTGTGTGTGTGTGTGTGTGTGTGTGTGTGTGTGTGTGTGTGTGTGTGTGTGTGTGTGTGTGTGTGTGTGTGTGTGTGTGAGTATATAAAAATGTTTACATAACACATAGAACATAAATACAACCCCTACCTCATTAGTGGTGACTGGATGGATTTGGGATAACTAATTAATTATCCTTTTCTCAATTCATTCTTCTCCTTTCATTCCAGAAGCTCCTCTTCTTCCTTCTTCTCCTCTAATATGCCCATCTATTAAGATCCAATTCTCTTATTTTTAATAATAAAAAGTATGGCATTGATTTCTTTTAAAACTCTTTTCTTAATTTTTTTATCAACTTCATTCTTTTTTCATTTTTAAAATGGCCTTCTCATTTTTTAAAGATCTTTACTTTTCCTTTTATTAAATTAAGAACTTTCCATTTCACTTTTGTTTTCATTATTACTTGTTCAATGGTTTTATTTATTCCCTTTCTTTGCTTTTATTCTTATTTAGTAGAGCATTTTTTATTATTAGTGATAATATATATTGTCAATTAAATTAGCATATCAAAATGTTTTCAAGATTAATTTATAGACCAATAACCTAAATTTAGCCTATTAATCAAATCTTGAATCATGAAATAACAATTGTCTATTGAAAATAGCATAATGCTAACTATTTATTTATGTGTTCTATTATGTACTAATTTAAGTGGTGTATGTAGGGTCCCATTCAGTATCTTTATCATCCTCCAACATCTCAATCTAGATCACCCTCTTTGAGGATGCTCTCCCTCCATCCAACTCTGAGGGATGAGTTCTCCTGCATCAATCTCACAAGAAATTAGATAGTTAGACTATAGCAGTCATGATATACATACATCATGAAATATAGCTAAAATAACAAATCAACATGTTTGTAATGAAAACACATACACTACAACTAAATCATAAAAAATTAAACATGTGACCTAAGCAATATCCTACTACCCCATAAAAGTATATATCCAAGCTTAATTAAAAATATCTAATTCAAAATTTGTCAACTATAGATATCCATGGATAATCTAGTAAGTTTACTTGGCAAGAAATTATGATGTAATAAGGGTTTTCCATGTAATCTCTATGTAATGTGTTTCTTTCTTGTCTATATTTATGTAACTTATTTTTTCTACATTTTAATTACTTGCACTATAGGATATAGCTCATTGATCTAACATGTAGTATCAAATATTTTATTCATAACATCTAGTATTAGATCTTATTGATCCTAATATTTACTATCAAAGCCATGGTGAAAAACTCTAGGTATGGGGGTGTGTTTTGTTGTTAGTTGGTTTTGTCTAATTGGAAGCTATTATGATAGGAAGAGAGACCAAGTTGAAGATGGAAAAAAAATATGGTAGGTATATTTTTATGTAATAAGGTGGAGGATATCTTTGTGAATATCTTGTTCTCTTCATGTTACTGAGGAGAAACCAACAGATGAGTGGAGGAGAAGCTTAAAAATCTTTACCAGACAAGTCAATAACCTACACAGTGTTCTTGTTGTTGATGAAGCAACTGTACATCTTGAGGATCAAGCCTATCTTCATAGGAGAAGGTTGATGAAAGGGAATGACCTTTTTGTAATTATATGAAAGAAATAGAAGGGATGTATGGTGTGGTATCCTATTGATCACATGTTAGCCGAGGTGTTGTAGAAGAAGAAAAATCCATATAAAAGGAGGTACATAGAAACTTGAAGCTGTACCTATTTTGAAGTAGTTGAGGATGAGGAAGATGAAGATGCAGATGAACAAGTAAGACCTAGTGTTCTTATAAGGATAAGGTTATGTGTCTAGACATGTGGTAGAGTAGTGATGCATTTTGGATGCATTTTTTAGGCTCAAAAACTTGGTAGGTATATTGGTGCACTTAGAAGTGCAATGACTTCCTTGGAGCTAATGATTGATCTACTTGTGTCATATTTAGCATAGTTTATAGATGACGGATAAATGCAAAATATCAACTAAGACCTATTGTTCCTAGAAGGAGAAGGTTGGTTTTAACCATATAAATTAGGGTACTAGAGTGTTATGCATATGATTATGGTGTTGGCCAGGTAGACTGATGCATGGAGTAACACTAGAGGCACATGATTTGGTATTTTGGAAACATCTAGTAGATTAGAATTCATTTAATACGTGATCTTGAAAACTTTTTAGGTGAAGTGATTCATTGATTAGTATGATAATGTCCCAAGAGTTGTGATTGGTCTACTCAACTTATGCCATGTTTATGACTTAAAGGCTATGTGGAGAAGTCTAGTTTTGACTTCTATGAGATATTATCTCCTCACTAATATCAATAGTTCTACATGAACTTGTTATCATTAAAGAATTTGGAGAAACATGATTCCTAAATGGTGATCTCTCTTAGGGAGAAAAAGATACAAGGATGAGGCAAAGTGTTGTTAGTTTACATGTTGAATAAGTAACTTTATGGGTTGGTGAAAATACCACACATGTAGTATAGGATATTCAATACCTTCATGGAGAGCCAAAGTGTTTAGAAAATATTTATGTTATGTGTTGTTGACATGTTAGATGCAAACCCCAACATGATCATTATTTTTATGGCTTAGTGACAAGGATGTGATGAAGGTGGTATGAGGAGCAAACCAAGGATGGAGATGCATAAGGATGGGAGAGCAAAGAAGTACCCCACTTCTTGCATTATTAAGTTGTCTTCCCAAGACCATCCTATAATAAAGGAGAAGACATGTTTTATCCTATGTATTAGATTCATTAGGAGTAAAAATCCTTATTATTCCATGGTGATCACTAAATTGGATATGCCCAGGTAGTGGGAGTTTTGAGCAGTTCATGGAAGAATACCAATTGGAGCATTGGTCTATGGCAAAGTGAGAGTCACTTCAGGTGATGTAATCTACTAGGGAGGAATAGATGTTAATAAAGCCAATGAGGGTAGAGAAGTTTTAGTAGTGCAAGTAAACTTATATTGGGTTTGTGTCAGGGTAGTGGTTAGAATAAATGGACAACTAGTTTCAAAATACTTAAGTGTGGTAAAATCCTATATATATATATTGAATTCAAGTGGGATTATGTTAGGTGTGAAGTCAATATTCATGTCCACTATTCATGGTGATGTGGCATACTAGTGATGTGGCTAGTTGGTGATGTGGAATGGCCCATAGTGGGTGGTATGGGCCATAGATCATCTTTCATGTTGAAAAAAAGAGGAAAAATAAATGGGGTGTATTTCTCCACTTAGTCACATGGGTTGGATTTTTTGGATGCATGTGAGGACATGATGATAGTGGATCTCATGATTCCATTTAGGCATGTGATTATGGGGAATAGTTTATTTGTGGGATCTTGTTGGATGAGATCAAAAGTTAGGAATCTTTTGACTCATGTGAATGCACATGGGAAAGTGTGGGATAAGGATCACTATGCTATATTGAGGTCACATGTGAAGTGGGGTGTAGCACTTTGGAGTACACATGGAGTGGTCAAGGGAGAATTATCACATGCCATTCAAAGTTTGACTTGGCACATGGGGGAGACATGGTTCCCTATTCATGAATAGTGCTCCCCACTATATGATGGTGAATTTTATCCTCTCTCTTGATTATTCTCTCTATGTTGTAAATGATATTAATATCATAAGATTTCTCATTATAATTCATCATAATATAGGATCCATGAAAGCTTGTGCTTGCATGCTTGGAGGTTGGATCTTAGAGGCATTGTTATGCTTGGTTCATAACCTAAATGCTTAAAGTGTAAGCATTAAGTTATTGAAAGTTTTTTTGTATAAGAGAGTTTATGTTGATTAGTATGAAGTTTTAAAGATACCATTTTTCTCAAAAAAAATTCCATTACTTGTTTGTAAGGGTTTTCCATGTAATCTCTATGTAATGTGTTTCTTTCTTATCTATATTTTTGTAACTTATTTTTTCCACATTTTAATTACTTGCACTATAGGATATAGCTCATTGATCTAACATATAGTATCAGATATTTTATTCCTAATAGTGTATTCAAGATTCAGGATATGGAAATATATGTAAAATCCTAGAAAAGACAAATCACTTTGCCATTAATCTACTAGTTGAACATTGTGATTCTAATTTGTCAATCAACTAAAAGCCCTAATGTTTTTAGTTAATCCATAAGAAATCTTAGCCAATCTACAAAATGAATACCTAGTCTCAGATTACTAAAATAACTTCTCCAAAAACATCATATGGTTAGGCCCTTTCCTTAAAATCCATCTTTGAGATCATCAAATATACAAACATTGCATTTGACAAAAGTGCCCTTGATTTCAAGTTTCCCTATTTTTTTTCTATCTAGAATGAAATGGAGGTCATATCACCATACTCCTCATAGGGTCATCTATTTTAGGAGGAAAAGTAATACATCAATAATTTATTATCGATAAATAGCATAGGACTACATAATACAACCATAAAAATTGAGGTAATGCCTTGTATAGACTTGCTTTAAGATTTATTCTTTAATAACACTTACACTGGAGATTGCTTACATCTTAGAAAATGAAATAATGTAGTTACATATGTTTTAAGGTGAGCATTTGAGAGGTATCTCAAGATCCCATGGCTTGATTTTTATTATAACTAGGTTTCAACCAACATATGAATAGATTAGAACATTTTAGAAGAACAATTGAAATAGTGGTTGGTGAAAGGGTAGAGGTTGAATCCCAAGGGAAGTATTTCCTCCAATTATAGAATCAAGTTTAACCAATTATTAGGGTAGCAATGGTACTCTTGAATAGGTTGTATGGATTTTCTAGTATCACTTATGTGCAGGTGTAATGGGCGCCATTATCAAATATTATCTTGACTTTAGACAAAATTATAGCCTTAGGAAAAATTATCAGTGTTAAATTAAAGGCACAGATGTTCAGACTAGAATAAAGGCCAACTGATATAAATTTTTATATGATGTTTTATTTATTGGGTGTAGTCATTGGGATGGTCCACAAAGATCATGGATAATTATGGGAGTCATCCATTGAATATAGGAGTAATGGGATTTGTGATAACAATTCTTTCCTATTTATTTATAGATTCAAGAATAAAATCACTATATTTTTTTAGGATGTTTATCTTCGTGTCCATAAAACCATTTATGGCACTCATATGCCTAGGTTATACAAAAATTTGAGAATGAACATCTCTAAAATATGATATTATTGGTACAACCCAGATTGTACCATCATTAGAATTTAAAGGACCAAAGCACCCCCTTTGTTTATGCCATGCCATGTCCTAGATAAGGTGGTAGAATAAGAATTTCACATCAATTATATAATAGTGTGGTTGAGGAGATCAACATCAAATACCAAGATTATTATCATAAGACTCCCTTAAACATTATGTAACTTTAGTTTTTAGTAAGGGAACACCTCAATCAAGTGGGAAATGTTAGAGCCCATTATAATTTGAAGTGGCCCAATTCAGAGAATGGGACCCTAGGGGAAAAGTTAGAAATTATCTTAAGTTCCTCAAGAAGAGAAAATGGGTTATCATTAAATATGGTCACTAGGAATATGATAATTATTCTATCTTTTTTAATGTTTCAAATTATTTTGAGGTCTAGAACCATATGACACATAATGAGATGTCAATTATCATTGCTTAAGCCATCTAATATGACCCAAAAATCATCAAGGAATAAACATATGAAATGATAAATGAAGCATAAAGAGTTTGTAGTCATCAGTGGTCTCAACCACATGCTTAATACCTATCCAAATAGGATTAGCCTCCCTCTCACATAAAATAAGAAATGAATATATTAGAGGGAAACCCTAGTAGTCAAAGGGATGATAATATCCAAATTAGGAAGGATATTATTAAAGGCTTCCCTAATCCTCATTCAATTTCCATTCATCTAGTTGATACCACCTTGGTCACACCAACTGTAGTTATGAGGACTTCACATCCTCTTTATGGATAAATAATCACATTCTCTTTATCACCTCTAGCTTCACTTACTTCAATCACACAAGTCTCCTTAAGTTTTTATAAATTTATTTATCATCTCTCCCATATAATCCTCTTTCTCCTCAATCACCTTTAGTGAGTCCATCTCTACCCATTACCATAAGTGAGGGGACATCTCCTCAAATATTCCATATTATATTGGTCTCTTTTCCATCCACTCTTGACTCTACCACTATTGTTCCACTACCCATCCCTTCACAATCTATAATAGTAGTTTATACTATTGTGGATCCTTTCTTGGTTTCATCTTCCTCTTCACCTCCTATTCCCCCTACCATTACTCCCCAAGGGAAATATAGATTTCTCCTGGCCTCCTTCATAATTCAACAATTGGAAGAAAGACCATAATTAGGTTTAGTTTCCCTAGGAGGATCCCTTGATGAGGAAATAAATAAGGAAGAACATGGACACATATTTTCACTAAATGATTAACCCAAAAATGAAGAAGAAGAAAATATAGAAATGATCAAGGGCCCAGAGTAAG
This sequence comes from Torreya grandis, assembly GCA_037957365.1. Classification (NCBI taxonomy): domain Eukaryota; kingdom Viridiplantae; phylum Streptophyta; class Pinopsida; order Cupressales; family Taxaceae; genus Torreya; species Torreya grandis. Next base: position 5,946,827 of record JARHVA010000128.1, on the reverse strand, counting down.
AATTAAGTGAAACAAGAGTCCAAGATGAAATAGAAGAAGAGGTAGAGATATAAAAGGCAAAATCCATAAGCTTGGGAATATTGATAGGAGAATAAACTCTATCTAGAGCATGACCTATAAATTCTTACCGAATAAGAGATTTTATCCCTTAATAAGGTAGTTTCTTCTCTTTTTTCTTTCATAACTATTGTAGATACTCAAGTTGTAAATTTACCACTTGATAGTCCTAGGCCACCCATTTACATTTATATTGATTCTTCCATTCTTTATACTCCAACCCAAATAATGTCTCTAAAAAATAGGGTTTATTTTGATAATTTAGTATCAATTTCCATTTTCAATCCTTGGGGGCCACCTTTCCATCTAAAATATTTAGCTCGATTAGAGCTACCATTACCAAAATTTGTACCCACATAATCTGCCACAATGACAATTTTGAAAACCCCATGCCACTCAAAGTATGTGGTATAAATCACCCATAAAAGGGAATTATCAGATGGAAAAGGATTATTCATCCACTCCTTAAATTCCCCATCTAAATAAGTTCCTCAATATAACCTATAGTGATTACTCCACCTCTATAGACCCTAGCTAGCTTGAAGAACAAGGGAAACTAATTGTGCCCCAATGGGTTAAAGAGTTATAGGGCCAGAGGTATGATAGATAAACTTTGGTCCTCACAAAATTACCCATAGTCTCCACCCATTTTGAAAAGTAAAATAGTACAATTTAAAGGGTGAGGAAAAGGAAAGGGGTGAATACTAGCATAGGGGAGGAAATACTAATAGAACAAAGGGAAAACCTATTTCCCTTGGCTAAGAATCCTAAAATGAATCCAAGTGACCCCAAATGATATGTAGAATATTTTCTCTTTCATGGATTCAATTATGGAGGCCATGAAATAAATGTATAATAGCCAAGAGCAAACACAACATAGGTTTTTATAGAGACACATAATTCATGCTCCACAATAAATTATGGAAAAGGTCCAGATTGTAGCCACAAGGTTGTAAAACGTTTTGAATACAATTTGAGCCTCTAGGGGTGAGTCCTATCCCAAAAGGGTAAAAGTATTAAAACTCTACACTGATTAAAATAATTTGAAAAGAGACTCAAATTATTGGTTTAGTGTGTGTGAAATAATGTATACAATCACTTGAACCTAATGTCTACCTATGATGCTACATGGGCTTTGAGTTATGTGATATCAAAGAGGGATGGTGCCTTTAATTGGAATTCCCATATGAAAATCTTGATAAGATAGTTTATAGGACAAATGCTTTAGAGATATTAAAGGATATAAGGGTCATATATGTGATAACATCCATTGGGTAATTAGTAAACAAGCCTAATTTTGAAGCACTTCTTAAGGTAGTTGCAGATAACTTTAAGAAGGAAGTTGAGGTAATTGTCTATAATACTAATGAATAAATTATGTAGTTAATCAATTTTGTGAATGATAGAGTAACTAAGGTTGAATTCCTCAAAGTTGGGTTTAAAGCCTTAAAAATAAAGAATATAAGGTTGATGAGTGAAGTTGTCAAATTATTTAAGCCTTCCATGCTCAATTTTGACATTATCAATAAATAATTTAAAAATTCTCATGCATTATTTGACAAACTCAAAGCTAAAGAGGAATCTCCTAGGTCAGTGCCAAGCACACATTTAACTACAACTACTACCACATCATCACAAGGTCCTCGATTATCTAGATATGTATTAATGCATACTCCAATGAGACTTTTTTTATTCCTGATGGAGATATAATGGTCACTATGGTTACTTCAGTTCCAACATCTATCATGTAATTATTTTCCTCTCCCAGTGGTGCCACATCAACACCAACTTGTGTGTGTGTGTGTGTGTGTGTGTGTGTGTGTGTGTGTGTGTGTGTGTGTGTGTGTGTGTGTGTGTGTGTGTGTGTGTGTGTGTGTGTGTGTATTTTCATGATCTAAATTAAGTTGGGATTGGTGGTCCTAGATTTATTTGCATATGTATATTATATTTTTTTGAAGGAATATTATTTATATACACACTTTTTATACATGCATGTTATGTATAAATTTTTAACATAGCTCTATAATTATACATGTAAATTTAGAATTCGCTTGAAGGATGAGTCATCCCCTCCCTATGACTATATGTGTTTATATCCTCCAAATCCTAAAGATAGGATAATTTTAGCTATTAATATTAATAAGAAATATTAAATATTGTCATGCAATTTGTATTGATGTGTAAATCTTTTTCTTCTCTAAATTTAGGAGTTTTAAAATAAGTTACATCAATTTAGTATTTTAGCATTTTGTTTTTGCATAAATGTTATTTTGATATAGTTATTCATATTGTGCAGTAGCTAATCTAAATGTTTTTGTGTAATAATCATAATCTCCCTTTATAGTTGTGAAATCACAATCTCATAAATGTAATAACCTTTGATGATGTGTATTAACTTTCATTGTATTCTTTTTTCCTTGGACTCTTAATTATGTTTTATTTTTTATGTGCTAATATCAACTTGTATAAAGCATTGCTTCTTGATTATTTATCCAACCCCTAGTTTAAAGATCTAGGTTAAGAGGGTTTCATCTTGTCTAATTTACAAACCTTCTTCTCTACCATACCTTTATTTATTTTTGAGTTTATTTTGATCCTACCCACCTTAGGTTAGATTCATCATCAATCCACCTATCTCAAGTAGGTTTAGACTCACATCATATCTAAACTTCTGCTCATTGTTATTCTACTACTAGGTTGTTTATAAAATCCAATACCCTACAACTCATGTTTTGGAGTAAAAATTTTGTCATTGATCCTAAAATGTTAAAGGCTACCTCATAATGTTACCTGGTTTACATAAAACCCACATCAATAGTATTGTCCATTCATTGGGAGTGACATGTCATTTCCTTGCATATATTTCAATCTAAAAGCATTGCTCCAAAGTATTTTAAAAATTTAGTAAAGAACAACCCATAATGAATCCAATTTGGCATGTTGTCCTTGATTTTATTGGGATTTATCCCATAATAATAATAAATATGAAATCCTAAGAGATTTAACATTTATTATTTTTTCAAACCATCACTTGACTATATCCTAATTTATATTGAAATTCTTAAATACTTCATCTTTAGCTTCTTTCATCTGAATAATTTAAGTAATCTAGCTTGTATTATATCATTGTCTCTTATGTAATCTTGCATAAATTGATATGTACATAACTTCAATGTCATAATAAACATTGGTCATTTCCCATAAACTAATGATAATAGAGATGATTTCAATGTTTGTTTATACCTAGTTTTGTCTACTCATAATTCATATTTCAACAGTGTATACCATTCTCTTTATTTCTTTCCAGCTACTTTTTGGATCACATCAATGAGATTTATTTTTTGGATTCAACCATTTCATTTCCTTGGGGATAATAATTCAAAGATAATTTTAAAATAGCCTTATTATCATATGCCCACTATAGAAACCTAGATTTCAGCATTTTAGTGTTGTCACTAATTATCAATATTCAACATTCAACACACCCATTATTAAACCATTCATCATTAAAATAATATTTTTCACCCAAGATGGCTCATTTTGATTAATTTAATTAATTAACCTATATTAATTATTTTAATTAATCATGCACCCAAAATTCAAAATAAATAAATAAAAATCGCCCATGTCAGCTCAACAAACCCCATTTAACTCCCTTAACCTCCTCATTTATACTATTAACCAATTTTTTATAACATCATTAAAACATTAAAATGTATTTTCAAACATCATTATGAAATTTCACATCCTAACAACATCATTTAAGGCATGCTTACACATTTTAACAAACTTCATTAAGACATACAACCCATAGAATGTCCATTTATCTCATTCAATGTCCATTCAAAAAAATTGACTACTTATTCCAACCAACTCATAAATCCTCAACAAATATATTTAATGCACTTGACTTATTTACTTCATATCCACCATCTAAATTTGAAATTATTTAATAATTTCAAATTAAATCTAACTATCTATTTTCCCTCTAACAAATATATAAATGGATGTCCTCTCCTCCATTATGGATATCATGTCATGATTTATCAAAATTTTCATCCTTAAAGATCAAAATCATCAAAAAAAATTCCATTATGCTACTAAAATTCCATTATATATGAGTTTTCATTTGAGCATCCACATACAAGTAATCAAGATCACATCTAAGTTAGCAAAAGATAGATCTTCATTGGTTCATAACTGATGGTATATTATCTTTTTATTTATTTTAAACCTATATCTAAGGTTTGTTTTGAGTTTATAATATTAATTAATAACCATTGTTAGTTTCTAGCTAAGTTTCAAAATTTTATGTATTATATTCTGGCATGCCTAGTGGGACCTTTTCATGATCATTTTTAAACACATATTCATTGGTTTTTGGAACTTATTTATGTATTTTTGTTGTCTAATATGATTTTAAATTATTATGGTAAAGTTTTTAATTGTCACATGATAATTATGATCAGTTTGGATAGTTTTCTATTGAATTTATTAATATTTTGTTTCAATGAAATCATTCAGTCAAATAGTGAAATCATCCACTCCAATAGTGAACTTGTTTTGAAAATTAGTGAAATTGTTAAGCTATCATTATTTATTTTATATTTTATATATTTTTTATTTTCTTATAACATAAAAATTATCCGTAATAACATTGAAATCATCATGTTAAATGAAGAAATCATTTTTTATAACTATAAAATTATTAGGTTTAGTTTTACACTTTCTATTATTTTTTGTTTACTATGTTTTCTAAGACAAAATGATTTTCTATTATTTTATTGAAATCATTTCTATCTTTTTTGTTTTTACTATATTTTCTACTCACTTACTTGACTAATATGTAACTCTTCACCTATGAAAGATGTTATTTCAAACTACTGACTATTTTTTGTAGCACCATAGGCCAAAGATATAAAAATAAAAATATTTTTTTCTTGCTAACACTTTTTAAATTATATATTTTCTTTTATTATTTCATTTTTTTATCTTTTTTGCATTACTATCAGCTTATATATGTTCTTTCATTGCATAAAAAAGTGACCTAGGAAATAAAATACAACTCTAGTATTTTTTATATCCCAAGAGTCAGATTCATGCCATATAACTGATCTTAGAAATCATAATTAATTTGAGTCATCTTTATTTTTTATTTCTATGGGCTCTATCGACCTTGGATTTTACCACCAAGCACTAGGCCAAACCATGTGTACTAGCAGGATATATAAATTCTAAGGTGTCATTTTGTTTATGGCTAAGTGATTGCTTATTTTAGGAGCACCATGATTTGAGTTGGTTTCACCTTACCAATACACATGGTTTGTATAACATCTTTATCTTATATAATCAATCCTCATCATACAAAAGTTATATAGAATTCTCCCTTAGTTAAACCCATAAATCCTAGATTAATATCCTTCAACTGTAATCAAAGAATAGTGTATGGAAAATAGCATTCACAAATATTAATCACCACAAACCTATTATACTTTTGGGTACTATCAGTGGGTTATTAGTTGATTACACACCTCCTTAGGATTTTCCCAAAAGGGTCTATTATTACATTCAAAAATATCTTCAAGAGGTTTATGAAACATTTATCATATAATGTAGAACACAAAATCACCATATTATACTTGTGTAATGCCAAGCAAAGAAATGGGGAAAGTTTTTCCACTTTACTACAAAGATAGCATGGCTTAGTCAATAGGTTCCCTTGGATAATCCCTGAGAAATAACTCATTACTATTTTCATATCCAATCTCAATCTAGAGATGGTCTTCAACCTTATAGTCAATTATGTCAACTCCTTTGATGAAATCATCAAAAAATGAATCCAAATTGAAAAAATACTCATAAAGGACTTATAAATTTTTTCCATAAGGATAACCAAGGTCAAACCTAAGATGAGAATCCCAAATTATTTATCAAGTATAATAATATTGTAGGTGATGGGGTAATTAATGGCAAACATGTCCAAAATATTAAAAATACCCAAAACATCACCATATCTAAGGGCCAACCCAAGAAAGAAACCAAATAAAGTACTTATACTACTTTGGGATAACTTCTTGAAGTGGTCTTTGACAAACTAGTGGTCTTAAACATGATAGTGTTCCCACAAACCAAACCATTTGATGAAAATGTACCCAAACCAACTTGGTATAAGGGACATGAATATTGTGAATCTCATAAATTCAAAGTCCACTCTACCAATATATGCATGAAATTTAAAAACTATGTCCAAAACCTAATTGATCGAGGAGACATAAAAATATAAATAAATGCATCTACATTCAAAAATCAAAACTTAGGGATATAACAATATCTGTTTCAAAAGAATGACCAACCTTGACCTCAAAAAAATCAAGGTAAAAACCAAACAAACATCATCAACTCCAAAAATTACACCCATCCATTTTACATTATTATCAATCATGTCCAACACATATATAATCATATAGATACCATCAAAATCAAATCCCAAGATTGCATAGTCACCACTTGGCACCCAAAAATTACTATCCCAAGGCCTCCCCTACCCACTTTTGAAGGTAAATAAAATATCATAGAGTAGCTTGAAAAGACACTGGCCCAAATATCCAATTTGGACCTCCTCAAAACATCCACCTCTTACAAATATATATTGTATAAATCCTTACAAGATTCAAGAGTCCCAAAGGACATCAATCTATTTAACTTCTAGACACTTGTAGGACATTTATCCTCAAACCACCAACTCAATTTTAACCAATATGACATCCCCCCTATGGGACCCTCTCATAAATTACCATTATACATCAAATCCATAATACTAAAACACAAAGTAAAGTGGGTGCTTATAGATAACGGTTATGGTCTTAATATATGTACTTTAACCTTGATTAAACATCTAGGTTACATAGTAGTAGCATTAGAAGTTATTTCCATCATTATAAAGGCTTAGTACCATGTGAAATTTTAGTTAGTTGGTACAATACATCTTCCAATTATGTTAGGTCTTGTCATGTACCAAACTTTACTACATGTCATTGATATTGACCTTCCATACAACATCATCCTCACCAGCCATGTATCCATACCATGCACATTGTACCATCCATAATTCACCAATTCATTAATTTCCCCCATTTTTTTATAAAATTTACCATACTTGGTGATCCCTAACCCTTCCAATATTACAAATTTTTGGAAGGGTGATACATAAAAACAAATTATTTTCCTATTACTAAATATGCTTATAAATCCATGTCAATATAATCACAAAATATTTAAAATTATATCCATCCAAATGATCTACCACTCAACTATAAAATATCACATTCGACATCCACATTCAAAAACCAACCTTTCACATACATATCCACACCCAAATTCACACCTAAATCCACATTCTCTAAATCTGTGTTCAAAATCATTGACAAAAGTATGAGAAATTATGAAATATAGGATGCTTATCATGTAAATAAACTTCACATGTCTCCTAAAAACCATGGTATGCCATTCCAAATCAATAAAAAAACACAAATATCTCATCAATATGGTAAAATGTCTTTTGTAAAAGGAGGACTTTTAGATGAACATATTGAGAGTTCAAATGACTCATGGCTATATAGTGATGAACTTGAAACCTGTTTTCAAAATAAAGAGTATCCTATAACTAAGGAAATTATTTAAAATATTATGAAATATAAAGGAAAAGGTCTTGGTCTCCATGAAAAAGGCATCATAGAACCTATCATTTATTAAAAAAATAATAAATAACATGGCATTAACTATAAACCACCAAATGGTGACCCATATGATCACATCATTGACTTTACCTCAATGTATGATGTGTCTTATTCTAATTATGAAATTAGTTTCATTTATAACCTCTATGAATACATAATATCCACCAACCTCTTTTATGACACAAGCATTCTCACCCTTAAACTCAAATGTTTTGACCTTATTGATTGGGACCAACAAAATCTAGTAGCACTTAATTACTTCCAAAATTAATATGCACTTATAGAATTCATGGGAGTCATAAACAATATTCCATTGGGAGACCATAAAAAAGGCTTTGAGATCAATTTGCATACATCAATGTACATTGGGGAACATGAATATTTATTTAGTCTAAAATAATCAAAAAAAGTAAAAAAATACTAGTCCCCTAGTGAAAACCTCTCTAAAGCACTATTGGACAACAAAAATAAAAATAAAAAGTAAAGGATGATTCTATTGGTGAAAAACTCTATGAGGTGCTAATATATAAATAACTCAACCTCCCCCCAAGACCAACACAAATTCAATATGATTTAAAAATTTTGATTGAAGAAATCATTGATGTAAATATTAGAACATAAGAAAACACTAAAATAATTAAGTTGGAAACTACCCCAAGTGATGAAGAATGAAAAATGCTTACCATTCTCTTGACAGAGTTTGCATACAACTTTGTTTGGTCATATTTATATATGCTAGTACTAGATCCCTCTCTTGTGGTACATCACTTGGTAGCTTATGCAAATGTAAAACTAGTAAAATAAAAACTTAGAACAATACATCCTAGAGTGGAAATATTAGTCAAGGAGGAACTACAAAAATAGTTAGAGATTGAATTCATTAGTCCTATTGACTAATTTGAATGGATCTAAAATATAATTCCAATAATAAAAAAACCCATAGGAATTAGAGTATAGACGGGCTTTTATGACATCAATAAGGCTTGCCTAAAGGATGGATTTATATTGCCCAAAATTGACACGATAGTATATTTTGTATTATGGCATGAGATGTCATCCCTAATGGATGGTTTCTCAAGATATAACTAGATTAAAATTTCACCTAATGATCAACACAAAACAAAATTTATCACACCTTGGGGTACTTTTTTCTACCAAGTCATGCCATTTGGCCTACAAAATGTAAGAACAACATATCAATGAGTAGTGACGGTCATTTTCTATGATATTCTCCATGAAATTATGAAATATTATTTTGATGACATATTGACCAAATCAAAAACTAGGTAAGATCATCCTACAATATTATGCATAATCTTTAAAAGCCTTAGGGAATATAAAGTCTGCTTGAACCTAAGAAGTGTGTTTTTAGGGTGACATCAGTAAATATATTAGGATTGATTGTATCTATAAAAGGAATAGAGGAAGATATAGCCAAAGGATATAATAAAAATTTATCATCCTACCAATCTCAAATTGTTTCATAGCCTACAAGGTAAATTTTGATCCATTAGAAGATTCATCTCCCAACTTGCCAACAAATGTTACCCATTCACACATATTCTTAAGAAGGATATTTTATTTAACTAAAATAAATAATGTAGATGGGAATTTACAAATATCAATAAATATATATATCAAATCCAATATTTTTGATGCGACCCAATATAGGGAAACCATTGTTCCTATGCATATCAGCTAAGTAGGAACAAGGAACATAAAGAGTAGTCTACTTCTTAAGTATAAATTTATTATCTTATGATCTCAATGATTCCAAAATAAAAAAAGGCATGATTATTTATTGTCTTCACTTCACAAATATTTAAAATTGCATGTTTGACAATCAAAACAAAATCATTGCTAAAGTAGATCCACTTAAGTACCTCCTCTCAAAACTAGTGCTTATAGGAAGGATGGATAAGTGGGTCATGTTTTTGAGTGAATTTGAAATTTATTATGTAAATAAAAATCCCATTAAAGGATGAGTTATTTATATTATTTAGTAGATACACCTTTATCAAACATTGCAACCATTAACTATTGACATTCCTAATAAATCTATATTATCCATTGTTGAGTCATCTGAATGGTAGTTGTACTTTTATGGATCCTTCACCACACATGGTTTGAGGGTAGGTATCTTGTTAATTATTCCATAAGGTGAAATTATCCCAAAATAATTTCCAATAGGATTCATTTTCACTAATGACACTATGGAATATGAATCCCTTTTTTCAAACCTAAAAATATCCATCTAATGGAATATTCAACACCTAACAGTATATGGATATTTGCAAATAATAATAGAGAAATTCAATGTTGAGTACCAAGAAAAAGATGAGAATATCATTCCCAAAATAATAATGGTTGGCAATTTGAAACAATAATTCAATCATACTAGTATGAATAGGTTACTCATGCTAATAATAAAGTAGTAAATGCCATGGAAACCATTAGTTCTCTTCTTAAAATGTACAAAGACATTAGAAAAAGATAATTATTAGTCAAACAATTAATGATTCCTACCTATAAAGTTTTTGAATTTGAGATGGTTTGTGAAATTATTGATCCTAACTATAATATTTTCCAAAGAATGGGCATCCAAGACTAATGGAAAAAATATTAAACACACAAATATATTGAAGCTAAAAATCAAGAAATGGTAGAATTTACAATATATGTATTAATAAATGGAGATGGATTACATAACAAAGGCTCAAAGCTCACAACTCTCACGACTCTCAAAGTTATCACATCTCACAATTAAGTAGCTCACCAAAATACAAAAGACTTTAAATATTCCATTTTAATAAATCTTATAAATGGATGCACATATAGGTTTAAGCTATGTGAATCCCAACCATTTCATGCATGTGGGACTAACTTCCCAAAGATAGGTGGAAGAAAGGGAAGGATCCAACATCCTAATACATGTGGGATAAACTTCCCCAATGTACAAAAAATAACTAAACAAGCTAAATGGTATGAAAATAAATAACCTATACCAACACCAACTCTCCATGGTATCAATACATTTACACCTACCTTCATAATAACATCATACCCCGAAATATTGTATATAACCATAAAAAATAATTTATGCAATGTTCTTCTTATTTCACACCCCTTTGAGACACCATATATTATAGAGGCTATGATGAAACTTTTTTATGATGTTTAAATTCAAACAAAGCCAACTTAGCCTTCAAGGAGGTCCATGATGGAATCTATCACACACACACACACACCAATAGCATAATCCTTTCTAATAAATTATTGATAACATATTAATATTGGCCTATAATGGAATAAGATGCTTGTCAATATGTTAAAAAGTGCATATCATGTCAAAATCATAGTGATCTTATCCATGCACTAGTTCAAGATTTGAATCCTATAATAATTTTGTGTCCCTTCTCTACATGGGAGCTCAATCTCATTGTAAAAATCAAACCTAAATCCTTTCAAGTTCACAAACACATAATCATCTCCATTGATTACTTTACCAAATTGGTGGAGGCAATCCATCTCACATACATAATGGGCAAACAAATTTCAAAATTCATCCTTAATCACATCATTTGTCATTACAGTATCCCTTCCATAATCATTCCTGATAATGTAAATGTTTTAAAAATAAGTATGTAAAATCCCTATGCTCTCACTTCCATATCAGACAAAAATGGTCCATACCATATTACTCTCAAGGTAATGGCCAAGTAGAGGCATCCAATAAGAATATCCTCAAAATACTTAAGAAAATTGTCAACAATATTGATTGTGACTGGAATTTATAACTTTATCCTTATTTGTCATATTTTCACATAATGACCCACACACCCATGGGGAAAACCCATTATTCACTTTTATATGAAACTAAAACTATCATGCTAGTTGAGATTGATCTACCATCCTTATGTATTTCCTTGAAAAACCTAATTGATGATGAGGAATACTTAGTTGTAAGGCTACATGAGTTAAATATTTTTGATGAGAAAAGACTCAATCTACTTAATCATTTACAAGCATATCAAAACAAAATTTTCCATATTTATAATAATAATATCAAAGCTAAATAAATTCAAATTGGGGATCTTATCTTGAAGGAAAATTAGAAAAATACCAATACAGAGCGAGAAAATAAAGGCAAGTTTTAAACTAATTGGTTAGGTCTATATGTTGTCATAGCCAAATATGGATCAGGTGCCTATAAATTGGCCACTGAAGATGGAGAATAAACTAATGAGCCCATGAACATCATGTATCTCAAGCACTTCTATGCCTAACATCCCTAATGTTGTTGTCATTAAAAAAAATGTAAAAAAAAATCATCAAAATAGAGAGAAATAATCATCTAGAAGTAAAAACCATTCTTATGGGGCTTTGGGCAACTACCATGGTGAAAACAAATTTTGAGGGCCATGTGTAAAATCTATTGTCTATAAGTACCCATTTAATTGGAAGAATCCCCATTCCATTCATCCTAAATTGTCCATCTCCATCCAAGTCTAAGTCATCTTAACCATCTATTTCACTAAGTTATCACATCCATGTAAATACACATCTTTTGTCTTATTTTATCCCTGATAAGAATAAGAAAGAGGTCTCGACCAATGTTTCAAAAAAATATCGGTACCCTTATACTCTTGTGGAAGTGTATTGCAACATGTGTTTGGTTGGTAAAATAAATTTTGGGTATATTGACTCCTATAATTAATCCTTGAAAGTTCATCCTCCATCCTTTATACTTTTCACTTATTCATCCCTCTAGCATTCCATCTTCTACCATATCTATTCCTAGTGCTATAACTATTTTTCCCTTTGTTTGTAGCTTAGGTGTTAGTCTAAAAATATATATATAACCCCAAAAAAGTAAAATTCTAAAATCCAACAAAAAAATAGAAAAACTCAAAATATTTTGTCCTTAATTATGTTAGAAAACCTTTATCTACCCTTAGATAGATCATTGCAGCCTCATCAGTATATATCATTCCCAATCTACCCCCTCGCATACATCATTGCTTGGGGTATAATAGGCTATCAATATCCTTATTATCATCTTTCAATCTTAAGTTTTTTATCTTAACAAGGGTCATAATTAAAAAATAGTTTGTTTATTTAATTTTGTGATTTTATTTACTTGTTTATTACTTATTATTATTTTTAAGTGTTTTATATTTTCTTATTTGGTACATTAAGTTAGTCTATACTCGTATTAAAATAATTTCAAAATGATATTTTATATCAAGATGTATCTTTTCATACACAATATAAAAATAAGTTTGCTCAAACCATTTGGTACTCTTATGCAAGAATAATAGAAAATCATTCACACCTCATCACATTCCCATAAATTATTTGACATTACATTTATAACAAAAAATAAATCAATCATTCAATGCTAACCAACATTCATTATAATTATCCATAACAAACTAACTAAACATTCATTCCAATGTCTAAGTGTGTATCAAAATAAAATAGTAGTATTAATAGCCAAACATCTATCACATATCCATAATCACAATAAAAACATGAGACAAATGCTATGATCCCAAAAATTAATCACTATATATCAAAATTAAATGGCCACATACACATACATCATCATGTACATCATAAATCCATATCAAAACCCTATGGTCAGCTCTCACCATGACCCTCTATAGAAGGAATCTATGGAGGTGATATTTGAGGTGTGCTCCATGGTGGACCCATGGTACATTGTGAAGGATATCAGACTAAACATTATGATGTCATTTTCCTTGACATCATCACTAATGAATTTAACCTATGGTCAAAGTAATCCATCTAGGAAGGTGACCTTTGATCTATGGGCACAACTTGCTCATATAAAATCTTGTAATATTAGGCCTCTCTCATGGCCCTGAGTGACTCTACATATACTTATCCTAACCTTTGGATAGTCACAATCAATATTATAGTATTTATCTTATTGTATATTCTTTGCACTTATGCATCCCTAGATACCAATATCCCATCTCTCCTTTACATGTTTATCATCAATCGATCTAGCTTGACCTGTAGCCAAATTATCTTTGATGACTTTGTTGATAATTCTTTGCCTCACTATCCTCTATCACCCCTAATCCCAACTATATATATATATATATATATATATATATATATATATATATATATATATCCCTATATGTGATCTATCACCATAGGATACCAATTAAAGCATCATCCTCCACTAATCTCATTGGCCCTGATGACCTTATGCCATCCCCCCTACAATAGTCACAACTAGCGGTTTGGACCCATCTTTTTCACCTATGGGAAATTTCCCTACTACTACTACCATAGTCATACCACTATCTCCACCATATCCATCTCTTCCCTCTCCCTCCACCATATCCTTTTCTACCTCCTACTCCTTTGTCCCCTTTGTCACCTCTAGTTGTTATGTCCACCTACCTCCTCATATTTTAATTACATCCCTTCCATGGACATACCCTTAAAATCCTTTTAATACACTCTCTAATAGTATTGGTCCTCTAACATGGGATATTAAGTCTCATTGGTTCCATTTTATCCCACCACACTTTGTATGTAGGTGTGGTACCTAAATTAATGACATCTCATCTCCTATTAAATATTACAACTTTAGTATCGATTCAACCACCCTCTACAACCCTCAAATCTATCATTGACCCCCACTATCTCCACTCTCTCATTGCTCAAGTAAAAATATGAGGATCTGTTGGAATATCTTATTGAATCCCAAATTATCTTAATACCCTATGACTATCAAAATAAAATCATTAGTTAGACTGAGGTAAGACCAATAACTCATGCTCAACCCAACATACCTCTTATGAGAAGTAACCACTAAGCTTATTTAATATGCTAATTTAATTAATTATCATCCTAGGGTGCATTAAGATTTATAAGGTGTCAACATTATATGTGTGTCACTAGTCTCTCTTGAGATTGAGGTCTTAATCATTGTGTAATTGAAATGCACTTGCATAATTTAATTATAGGAATTGAACATATAATAAATTAAAGCACACTTGGAGGAAATTAAATAACATAAAGGAAATATAATCTAACTTGGAATTAAAATACAAATGTTGTGTTGGAATCTCACTAAACTTGATACATTAAATTTATAGAATAAAATATGTTTATATAAAAAACCACACATGAAATCAAATCACACACATTATAAAAATTCATCAAAAGATAAGAAATTAATAAATGAACTAAAATAATAAATGATAAATTAGTCTACCAATTCATGTGAGTAGGCCCTAGCTCATTTAGACTAGATCGTGACTCCTCTCCTACTTAAGACAACTGAATTACTAGAACTTGAATTTAATTCATAATAAGTATGTTATATCATAATCAAAGGATGATTTTATTCACACTTATAATCTCCAACTATTCTATTCACTAAATTATTAATTAAATCCTCATGAACTCCCCTTTTAAACCTAATATCTTCTCTTTGTATAGGGGACATAGGTTCCTTATTTAGAGGATACATAATTTATAAAGAAACTAAAGATCTATGGTTGTTCCCTAATATAATAAAACACAATAATATTTATACTTCTAAAAAACTAATACATATGATAACAATATGTGTAATGAGGAGAGAAGGATTTGATTAAGTGAATCATTCCTCTCTAGATTCAAGGCACTATAATTTCTCCATAAATCATGGAAGAGATCTTAATCTAAACCATCATGCTGCCAATATAAAATAGGGCTATAAAAAATCTATGTAGATGTTATATACAAATTAAAATGCAATTGACCTATTAATCAATCCTAGATTAGAGAAGATAAATCATACTTACACATTCATTTGTTAATACATTAGATATTTGAGGTCATGACCAAGATGGATCCATTAGACCTAACCAAGGGATCTCTTACCATGATAACACTACTAGAGAGGGTTTCAAAGCCTCTAGTCAAGCAACACTATGCAATAACCTAGTTAGGTCCTATGTTTTCATATTCACTAAGTAAAATGACAAATAAATTAAAATTTAATCTAGTGCTCACCAAATATTATGGCACAAAGTGGGGGTAATAAACATAAAAAATAAACATGCATATAAGATCTATACTCAGGTAAATATATAGGAAGTCATAATGCATGGGAGATAAATACAAATGATAATCTATCTAATTTAACAAAGGAAGAAAAAAGTTAGGAACACTTAACTTTGAATATGAACCTACTAAGCCTCAATCTCTCCCTTGGCCAAGGTGCTTTGCAAGAGGATATTGTGGTATGTAAAGATAATAAGGATAAGACAGTTTTAGGGTACACAACTTCTTTATGCATCCAAAAAACTTCTGCATAAGACAAGATCTATATCTCTAAAGAAATAATTATAACCCTAAGTAATGTTACTCAAGTAGAATGGTGGATAAGTAGATGCATAATATATATTCTTATTCTTATCTTCTCTTCAAACAATGAAAATAGATGTGTATATATAATTGAATCTAACCCTAAATCTTTTTAAAAGTTTTGTTCATAGGGTCAGACCAATTTAACTCTATATTGTTATTTTATAAAATCAAGTTAGGTCCCATTATAGTTCATCCAAGACTGACCTAGACCTGTAATGTGCTTTTGACAAATTAAATATAGGGTTGTCCCAGGCCAATAATATACTATAAACTATCAAAAAGGAGTTTTAGGTTTAGAAAGGTGCTAAGTAAGGTGGTAAATTACTTATAAGAGTGTGACAGAGAGGAGACAAAGATTAGGGAAGTGCATAGGAGAAGGTTATGTAGATAGAAAGTGGTGATATAGGTGACAACAATCTTTTGAATCACTAATGGTCTGCCCACCCCTTTCTCAATGCACCCTTTAAGGCATGAACTCAAAGAGATTGAGAATCGATGGGTTCTTGCAAAAGAGAAAGCATCAATAATTGATAAAGTTTAAAAATATTATGTGTATACATATTCCCCACTTGAATCTCATCATGTGTAACATAGCTACAACATGGGATGGTGCTTCGGGAAAAGAACATAAAAACAAACAACACTGAAGCTGAATAAATTATATTCAGAACTAAATAAGATAAATGAAAGGATAGAATTGAAAAACACATACCTTTACTTACCTTAATATTGTATATAATAAATTAATATAAATATATGTGAATGGATCCAATGTAAGGAACATTAGGCAAACCTATATAACTTAGTGAAAAAGAGTAAAAATTGAATTCTTTGCAAAAAATATATGTAATATGTGAAACGATTCTCTATGACATTAGGATTATAGAACATCTTAAAGTTTAGAAAAAGAGCTAGTAGAAACAAAGATATGATCAAAAAATAGAATCTGGTTGTAAATATTTGATAGGTAAATAATTTTGAATAGTAAATATAAATAGGGTGAAAAATAATTAATTTTTTATTTTTACTATTCAAAGAAAATAGTGCTCTGAGAAACCTAGTTTGAATGTAGAGAGTGACCATGGTAAGGAGATGATAGCTATGATGTAAATGATGCATAGTGGTCATAGCTAGTGCAACATAGGTAAGAAAGCATGAATTTCATTTTTTTAGTAAATTTATTTGAAATTAAGTTAAATATGGAAAATTAAATGTTAGGAAAAATATAGACACTGAAATTAACCCTAGGAAATTTTTAGGTAAACTAGGGGTATAACAGGGTACTAGGTAGGAAAATATCAGACCAATAAATGCCTAAGGAATTTTTGGTAAATGGTCAAAAATTCAGTGCAGATAAATAATAGAATCGACTCAATCAATTTAATTTGTAATATGAGAAATAAAATAGGGGTTGACTGCATAGCAATGGGCTGACATAGTATTGTTGAAGGTGTCTAACTACATACCAATAGGCTGACATAGTACCCTTTGGCTAAAACAATTGGTAATGTGGCTGACATAGCTTGCTAAATGGGGTTGACTATATATTAGAGGTATGATGTAGTGTGTTAAAGCTAGAAAAGGGTTGATTTAGTATTGAATAGGATAATATAATCTAAAATAAAAGGGTTGATAGCATACCAGTGGGCTGATGTAGTATAAAGATACTGTGATAGGGCCAATTTAGTAGCAAATGAGATGATGGTGTAGAAAAATAGGAAAACTAGAAAACTAAATCAAACAAGCTAATAAAGTAGTTAATTTGTAATTTTTGAGAATGTATTTTAATTTTTATGACATCAATATTTGATGCATCCTTTATTGTTTGATATTTTTTAGATATGCTAGATATTTTGGTGCTTGGTGGATGCATTATGGCTACCATATTTATTGGAGTAATTAGTTGACATAGAACTTGACTAATCACCTTAGGTTTGGGTAGTATTATAGAGATGAGATGGATCCCTCTGAGTCTTGATCTCATTATCATGTTCCTAAGAGCATGGGAATGGTTGACCAACACTTTCTGGTGAGAGGCAGAGGGGGACACCTTTGAGGTGGATATCACTTTGAAGGATGTTTATGCATTTCTTAGACTTTTAATAAGTATGACACCAATGATCAATGATAAAACAAAGTCAAAGGATGAGAGATGAGCCTTATCTCATTGGGCTATAGGATCAGATATGATTTACCTTGGGTTGTACATAATCTTGTTTGAAGTTTACCTTGTATCCATTCTAGACATCTAAAATGTTGTGATAAGAGTTATGATAGGATGAGTGTTATGTCACAATTTAGATGGTAAGGTACCACTGTACATGATATCCTTATGTTAGCTGATATTAGATCAAGGAGAATTATATGATTTTGATTCTATCATCTAGGTATAACTCATGCATTATATCTATGAGATGTTATCCAAGGGATAGAAGATGATGGGACCAATCATGCTTCTGAGTGCATTAAAATATGAGAGGTTTTTTATGTATCTGCCAATTGGGTTGCCCTATGCAATCAATAATATGTTTCCTCAAGTCTTGAAATGGAGGTAGAACCATGTATCATAGGTCATTATCCATGTGCTATCATTATATACTATCACATAAGGGTATATAGTATGGTAGACCTACACTCACATAACTGTTATAAGGCCTAGTTGGTTTATCATTACTATAGGGTTGACACATGTACAAATCATGGACCACTAAAATTCATAGATGGAGCCTTATATGTGGCTCACATTCTTGGATATCTAAGACTTCCCTATCCATTAAATCTTCTATTAGTTCCTACTTATTAGGCACAACATGTTGGAGAGGTGAGATGGAGAGGAGGCAAAGGGGTACCTATGGAGATACCAGTGATTAGGTCATGATGTGTTAAACCATGAGCTAGTTGATCATAATAGTAGGAGGTAGTAGGGATAGGAGGAGATGGCATGGATGTAGATTTAGGGGAGGATGGATAACATGAGTTACCATAGTAGAGCTGGTAGTGGCCACCATAAGCTCATCATAGATGGAGACACTGTCAACATCAGGAGACACAAGCATTTGTTGTCATGTAGTGGGATCCAGCAATAATTCTAGGACATAGTTGGTCCATACATAGACCACTATAGAGAGTACCATGACATTTTTAGGTGGTGACTCTTATATTTACATTGGTACAAAGGTATTTGATAGAGGAGTTGCTCAGTGGGTAAGCAGATAGTGAGATCATGGTCGGCAATATTGATACTGGTGAGAAATGTTTTAAAATTTGGTTTAAGTTTTTTATATATAACACTAGTTTTATTATTTATTATGATAGATAAATTATTATATATATATATGTGCAATCTAATGCATATCTAGTTTTAGTTTTGTAGATCCTACAATAAAGGAGGTTAGATGGGGAATCCTAGTTATGGTCGTACATCATGACATTTTGGAAAGGGATGCTAGAACCATATGATCCTACCACACTAGATGATCTTATGGTTATATCTACCCCAACCCAAGTGGACTAGTTTAGACCAGTGTGAGAGGATGCTAGCTAGCTATAGGCATGTGGTGATAGGTCATATCCATTGGTAGGGGTTAGAGTTGGAGAGGCATGGGCCTAGAAGGTCTTAGTAGAAAACAGGGCCATACACATGGTGAATACCATCTAGATTGGATAGGTACAGGCCCAAGTGGTCAATCTATAGGAATAGGTTACTGGTTTGAGATCTTAGATTGCCTCTTTATAGTACACTAGCTAAAGGGGTCAGTCATAGGTGTCCATAGGTAACATGGCTAGGCCACAAAATAGACATGATGGGGCATAACCTTAGAGTTGTATGTATTGTATTTTTTACTTTATATTTTAAAAAACATGATATATATGTGTGTGTATGTGTTGATAATTTCATTGATCTCATGATTTGTACTTGGATTTCTATGTGGATGCATGGATATATTTCCTTTCAATCACACATAGTTTAGATTTTATTGTATATGTTATGGGAAATATGTTATGTATGTTTTATTTTCTATCATTATGTGAGATACATGCATGGTTAGAAATAAAAAGGTAAAAATGATTTGAAAAAGTATAAGTACTCAAAACAAATGTAATACACACTATACCATGATGGGAAATGTGTAAAAATAAAAGATGAATAAATATAATAAACCAACAATGGTAAAAATGGATAACACATGTTTTCAAACCATGCAAAAGATTTGAACCAAATTAAAACAAATAAAAAACACATTATATCATGTTGAGAATTATGAAAATTTGTAATAAAATAGAAGGCACATGAAAAACCAATGGTATAAAAATAAAAATATTTAAGTCAGTCATATTAAATAAAGTTGGGAAGTATAAAAAGAAAAGATAAAATGTAAATGGGGATTAATTAATCACATTAATTCAATTTGGGAAGTATGAAAAACTTTATAAATGGTTGTAGACATACATGTAATCAAAAAATAAGAAAATAAAAGTGAAGGACTTATTATGTAAGCATAAAACATACTAAATCAAAATGAGAATTATGTCAATGATGTGTAACTCATAATTGCACACTAATTATCTCAAATTTGATGCATGTAATTTTATTTTGACTTGGGTATTGGAAAATTTTGTGAGGAGGGCCTGGTTCTATCCATTGTCTTACACTACAACTCACAAAGGGAACACCAATGATGTGGAAACAACTATGGAAATTATTTTAAAAGATGTTTGTAATGTTATAATATATGAGGAAGGCTTGGTCCTATCATGGTCTTACACTGTAACTCATAAAAGGAACACCAATGAGGTGGAAATAACTATGGGAATGATTTTAAAATATGTTTGTAATGTGGTAATTTGTGAAAAGGGCCTAGTCTTATCCATGTTCTTACACTAAAAATCACAAGGGGAACACCAATGAGGTGAATGGTAATAAGTAATTTTTTTATTATGGTAATTTGTGAGGAAAGCCCAGTCTTATCCATGGTCTTACACTGAAACCCACAAAGGGAAACCCTAGGGCGAATGATCAACTAACAAAATATTATTTATCAAGGGGAAATATTAGGAAAGTTGTAATGAAAGAAGGATTGTAAAAATCATGACATAGTCATCTATGAGAAGACCTTAGGAAATATGAGGCATACTACATATAAAGGAGAGATACTAAAAGTCTAGTGACCACTAAAATAAAAAGGGTACCTACTCATAATAAGCACAAAGTTATATAGGTAAATATGTGAGATAGTAAGATCAACTCATGTTGGTTATATGAACAATAAAATTAAAATGGACCTACCTTCCCATAACATGAACTCCCCATTCCTTGAGACCTCTTATAGAATTGTCAGTCTACTATGAAGAATGGGTACTTATGTGAGAAAGTAGGTTGCACTAAAATATTTTTTGATTCTCCTTTCCCAATCTGTTACCCTGCCACACACCAATGGACCTCAAATCTATCATGAATCCAAATGTGGAGTTTGAGTTTTGACTAGAAATAGGAGATGTGTTATGAATCACATCTTTTAGTGTGATTTGACTTTTGAATTTATATGTTACCTTGTTTATCATTGCCTTTTGTTTAAATGATTTATATTTTAGATTTTTTATGACTTTTATGATTCCTCATCCATACAGATTTGGAATAACTAACATGAGTGATAGAATTGATAACATAAATGAGCTTTAAAATTTGGTTAAAGTAAGCTAAGTATCCAAAGATATGACTGATTAAACACTTAAGCTAACCTATGAACAATATGTAATCTCAAGTACCAACCTTATGTATGCTTAGTATGTGAAAAGAATATAAAATAAGAAATAGATATCCAAAGTATATCGGTAAATAGGAGTACAATGAGATGTCTTATTTTCTAGGTGATCATATGGTAAATAAAGACTACTAAGGGGATCAAGGTTTATATAACCAAGTCACAATAATAATTATTTGAGTTTTTCATTGAGATAAGGTAGCAAATAATCATTGTAGACAAAAGATAATCCATAAAATAAATGAACTCATAAATATAAGTGTGAAATTATAGAAAGAAAGATAATAAGTCAGAGGAAAGAAGAAAGTAAATGAAACCATATACAACACATAAATCATAATATAATTATCCATATAAAATAGATAGGTGAAACCAAATAGTCAAATGATAAAATTTATAAGATATATATAAAATTAGATCATAAATCCAATCCAAAATCATAATGAATAATAATGTGAAGTAACACCATGTCGTATTCATAGATACTAATAAATTTATCCAAAAATATTATACATGACATCTGAAACATCTCTATGAATTTGGATCCTAATATAGTAGAAATATTCTCATCAATCCTCATATAAATTTGTACAAAGAGTTCTTTATTAATATCCTCAATAGAAAATGTAGGTATAGCTGAAGGATGATGCTCATGAGGGATCTCATGCATGGAATACTCAAGGAGAGGAATAAGTGCCAAAATAGGAATGGTATTTACATGATCAGAAGAAGGCACCACTGGTGGAGAATAAGGATCATGTGTGGAGAAGGAACCATGGTTGGAGAAGAAGGTGCCATGGGTAAATAAGGATGAGACTACTTCCATGGGTGACCTATGGAAGGAGGAATAACTAGTGTAGGTATTGAATTAAGGTGATCACAAAGGTGTTTTTGGAGTATACAATAACAATAGATATGATGGGTACTACACTAGTGCCAAAGATAATATACCTCCCCATATTTTGGGATATATTCAAGTAACAACTTGGGAGGAGGTATATCCTTGTCTTTGGGCTGACCAATGATGGGATGTAATGTGTCAATATATTGCCAAAGATTCTATAAATAAGTGTAATAATGATTATCTATCTCATAGAATTAATATATATGCTTTTTAGTAGACTTTGGGGGTCTACTAATAGAATAGGTAGAAAGAGTAGTTAGGGGCAGTTGATATAATTAGCATTATCTAGTTCAATGACTAGCAACTTTGTAAATATCACAATAAAGCTAATCACCCCATTAGGTAGGCAGAGATCAAGTTATGGTAAAGGGAGAAGGCCATCACCAAGGGAAGGTAAGGATAGAAAAAAAACTAGACTAGGCTCATCTGAAGGTAAAGCAAGAGTAAAAATAGGATGAGGTTCATCTAAAGGTAGAGTAGGAGTAAGAACTAGACTAGGATCAACTGAAGGTGAGGTTGGACATGCAGAAGGCTTAATAGTAGTAGCGAGCATCTCTAGAAGAAGTAAATTAGAAAGATCTTGGTATCTATAAAAATGGTAAGGATCAGTCATGACATGATCCATGAGCATGGTCCTAATAGGATCCATTGAGATAGGAGGTGTACCATGCTATCAATCCATCTCTACCCTATAAAAATAAGAATAAAACTAGAATTAGACACTATAAATTAATTAATGCTAAAAGATGCTAAAAAATACTAAAATAAAGAAGTACGATATTGAATAATCTTAACATTTTTAGTTTGGAAAATTCTACCTAAAATGGGTCATCTAAAATATAGCCATCATCATAATAAATTGTATGCAAGTTGATGGTGTATGTAGGTATGCCCTTATCACCATAAGTTACATGATGAATAAAATGGCTAGTCTTAGTTAATACCATAGGTATATCATTGATAGGAGGTTGATAGGATTGAGGTTAAAAAGAGGGAGGAAGTTGGGTGATGATATGAGGGGATAGATTAGAAGTTTTGATCTTGAGGCTAATCTCATCTGGCTCATCATTATCAAAATCTAAGAGGTAAGGTAGTATGTTCCCAATGAGTTCTGGGTGACCATTATAACCTTGAGTATAATTTAAAAGATAATTAAAGAGTTGAGATTCCCTATATGGGATGTTAGGTAAAGGTTCAAGGGTAGGAATTTTAAAGATACCACATTCTTAGAATTGTTCAAAATTACAAGGGTTTGTGTCTCCTTGAATCTTATAAATAGCACCATTATGGAGTAATTTGATGAATTAGCACATGGATGAGGTGATAGTCCTCATACAATGAGTCTAGGGCCTACCAAGAAAGATGTTATAAGAAAGGAGAAAGTTAAAGATCATGAATTTTATGTAGATGGTGATGGGAGGGACGGTAATGGGAATCCACATGCAAACAAGAGTAGGAATTTGCCTCTTATTATAGCCTTAACATGTACTAAATGTGGAATTGAGATTACATTTATAATATCTAAGAGTTTTAATTAAATCAAGGGAGACAATGTAAGTTCCTGAACCCTCATCAATTAAGGCATGCTTAATTTGGATATCATTGATTTGGACACTAATGAATAAAGGAAGATCATTTACACAAAGTATAATCTCATCAAGAATCATAGAAGTGATATGAAACTTAAAGGAAAGAGAAGTGTACACTATTTCATCAACATGTATGGGCATCTCTTCACATTGTTGAAGATATTATATTTTGATCCAAATAAGGCATCTTCTCATCCTACTACAGGAGGATGAGGGATGTTCATTTCAAAAAACAAGTGCATTAAATAGTTTTGATGATAGGGGAAGTTATCATTTATTTAAGGAAAGTTATTTGAGATAACAGATGAGAAACTTATGAAATGGGGTCCCATTCATCATAACCCATGGGGGGGTTGCTAGATTTAAGCACATCATGTTATAAGAGTTCATGTGAAGGAGGATTGGGGGTGTAATTAAATTTGTGTTGGTAAGACATAGTTGGTTTGGGTTGACTACAAATAGGCTGATTGATTTAGGTGGTGGTGTGGTTGATTGAGGTATGTCTTATGGTTGAGTTGAAGAAATATTGTTTGAAGGTTGGGCAACATTGTCTAGGTGTGTAGATGTTGGAGGAGGAATAAGGATAGTGTGATAGGTAGGATCAGGTTGAGTTTTTGAAAGAATTTCTTGGAAGATTATAAGGTCCTCTTTCCCCAACTCCATGAAATGATATGGGGAAGTGTCTTGAATGATGTGGAATATTTGAGAATTTTGGTGTGTGGTTATTGGATTAGTATTGATAAAAGTAACTACTCTTTACATGTTATTCATATTTACCACATGTTATTATTTAGTAGGGAGGTATATAAGACTATAAACATTATTTTTAGAAGGATTAGGATTGTCATTGATATCTTGATGGTTGGGAAGAGGATATTTGTATATAGTAGGATGAACATTAGCTTGATTTAAAGCTTTTTTTTTTTTGCATTACATGGAGTTTAAAATCTATGGCATATGCTTGTTGACACTTGTGAATGATTTATTCATGATCAAATTTTGGTAAAATAATAAAATCCATATATATATTACATAATTGTCTACAAGTCTCTTGAGAATGGCCCCAACTTGCATGAGAATAAACGAAATTTGCTCAAATCATACAATGATTTCATTGGATGAGTGGGGTCAATATCTCATGGTAGGGACCTTGGAAGACATTTTTTAATATCGGTTAAGGATAATGGTTTGTGTATATTAATTTTGTTTGGTTGAGAATGTGTAGGATTAGGAGTGTTTTTTGGAGGGAGAGCATAATCCACAATGTTGTTGGGAGCAATTGTTTGTATGTTATGAATATTATCTTAAGTATTAGTAATGCCATCATTAGTTGCATGATGTTTTTTGTTTTTAATAGCATTGAGTGCACATTGAAGATTTATATGGTTCAAATTGGTGCATGATAAATTCTTGTTGCTTAGCTTGGTTAAAGGCTTCTTCTAAAGTTCTTGGAGAGAGAGTTCTCACTTGATATTGTAACTTAGGGTAGAGAGCATTAGTGAATATGTGGAAGAGGTTCTTGGTTATCAATAGGTGGAAGAGCATTAGTGAAATATTATGCCATTTTAGTTTCAAGTTATGTATAATTTATAAATTTAGCTAAGTTATTCTCGATAAGATCACTAGTTTGAAATTCTTAGACTAGTGAGTTAACCAAATCTTCAAAGCTAGTGATAGAATGGGTTTTTAGTTGATTGTACCAATATAGAGCATCTATCAAGAGTGTTTTAGGTAATATTTTGGTAGAATAAAAGATATTAAATTTGATCTAATATTTATAAACGTTACTAAATGTATTTAAGTGCAATGTGGGATTAGTATACCCACTTTAAGTGATGGTTGATACGATACATCCTATGTCAATATTATCAATTTGAAGTACAAGAGGTTCATTTTGGAGATGTTTGATAATTTTATTAATGATAAGTGGTTTAGGAATAAATTTACCATGGGAATCCCTAAGGGGAGGTGGGGGCATTCAAATTTTTCAATCTCGATGAAACATGTTGGGGTTGGTTTTGAAGGTTAATGAGATGGTTCTGCATTTACATCATTTGATTTAGATTACTTATTTGAAAATTATGCATTTGATTGAGTGTTTGTAATAAAACTTGGTGAGTTTGGAATTATTTTCACTAGTGTGTGAATCATGTGATGTATTGGTATTGGTATTGATGGCTTGAGTTGCACTATGAGTAGTAACACACACCGCACTAGTGGTATGAGAAGCATTGATATAAAAAGAAGCACTAGTATCATGATTAGCATTGGTATCAAAAGATTCACTAGTGGTATGGTTATCGTTGGAATAAAAATAAGCACTAATGTCATAATTATCATTGGTATTAAAAGCTTCACTAGTGTCATGATTAAGGAGAAGGGTTTTTGGAAAAGGCCCACTAAAAGTTGAACCTACCATGTTAGTAGAGATACTTGGCATGGAGGTTTAATAAGTCATATAATAATATGTCATGGTATGTGAAGGATACATAATATAAGGAAAAGGTTGAGGAATGAAAAAAATATTTCCCCCAAATCCATGAGAGAAGGTAGGGGAGGGTGAAAGAGATTCATCCACTTGAGGACCTATCATAAGATTGTAAATGGTTGAATGGCCCTTTCCTATATGTTGAGGAAATTCATTAATGAAGAATATCATTTCATTTATGTACTATAAATCATGCTCATTTTCTAAGGATAAAAAATTATTATGAACTAAATATGAATGAGGAGTCATATAATTGGTATTGCAAGTGGCAACATGAAAATTGTTTTCATCTAAGGTGGAAACCACAAGTTGTTTCTTGGGAAACCTATTAGGATTGGTAAAACTCATCATGTATATTATATTTGATTATGTATTATCCTCAAATAGGAAGTTCATGATGAGGGAAAGAGGCTAAATATTTGATGGATAAAATAATCAGTTGATAAGATACATAATCGAATAGATTGATAGAGTTATGTAAAATAGGAAATAAAATAGGGAATAAGATAACACAATCATATAGGCTGACTATGTACTACTAGATAGAAAATATAATATGATGATAAGATACACACTTAGACATGTCTACTGTGTATGCTAGAGGGAATAACTAAATAGGCTAACAAAGATACATAGTTGGATAGAGTGATTGTGTACTACAGGTAAATAAGCTAAATAGTATATAAAAGACCATGTCGATAGGGATGATAGTTTTATAAAAACATAGAATTTTTTTCCAAGATACTATCTAATAAAATAAATTGAAACACATAAATAATTGGATCAATGTGATTGTCTAATTATAACACATATCACAAACCTTGAACTAACGTTGGCTAATGTAAGTTTTGTAATATAAAATACAATGATCAAAGAGCAAGCAGTAACTTGAATGTAAATTCTAACTAATTGGTCATTCCTAAATGTTGTTAAGTTATAATAACATTTGAAATTAATATGATAGGAAATTGTCTATAATAAGGAATTATAAATCAATCTATGGATAGTCTATAATGGAGTTGTATTAGTGATGGTATTGGCTTGGTATTGGGGCCTACCCCCTTACTTCACAATATCATAGTGATAAGGGTGTTGGGTACTTTTCCAATATATACCATCAACCACATGTTTATACTTGGCCACAAAACTAAGTCAATTTCCCCCTTGGTGATGAAATCTAAGTAGGTAGGCTTTAGGAAGAAAATGTTTAATGTTTTTTTGTGTAAAGTGATTTGGAAGTATGTGAAAAAAGAGACAAACAATATGACTAAATTGGTAAATTGAAAAACCACCTATTTAATATATATTTGTTACTCTAAGCATAGAAGCAATTAAAATTAAAGGTGAACTAATTACTATCAAAATTAGGATAATTCATTTGACTATGAAGAGTACAAAATAGGTTCAGGTGACATTGTATGAAAAAAATATGGAACATATTCGATGGGATCAATAATATTTTGTGGAAGCAAGATCAAGGAAAACACAATCAAATAAATTTACTATCTTATAGATATAAGATAGGCTACATAAATGTGTTGACTAGTCAACGTAGGTTTTTGTAGGGTTGTAGTTTTTTAGACTACAAACTTGTGAAAAATAATACTGGAAATGAAAAATTGAAATGACATATTAGGTAAGAATGAACCTTGGTGGTTTTGAAGACACTTAGTTTGTAAAATTATATTCTGTGATTCTCAAGTGTTGATTCAAATATTTTTTGAATAGATTCAACTTACTCTATAGAGTTTTTAAAACTTGTATGCTAAAAATGTTATGAACAGAGTCAATTGGCTTAGCTATGTTTGTAAACATGTATGCTAAAAAAGAATAACTACAAATAGAGTCAACTGGATTGAATATGTATACAATGATATGATTGAAGGATAATACTATGTTGAGATGATCAATTCAGTCACTTGTATTTAGAGAAGACCTGCACAGACATAACATAGTCATTTTGGGGCAACTTTGTGTTGAACCTATACACAAACTGTTATAACTATATCAACAAGTTTGATACAGTATTGTAAAAATATAAATAATAATATGGTGATAAAAAATGAATGTGTGAAATAAAACCTACAAGGGTTTGATTCACATTAGGTTCACCAGAATGTATATAAAGGGAAATATAGTTGACATATTAATCAATCCTAGATTAGAGAAGATGAATCTAACTTACGCTTTCATTTGTTGATACATTAGATATTCAAGGTCATGAACAAGATGGATATGTTAGACTTAACTAAGGGATATCTTAGCACAATAACATCATTAGATAGGGTTTTAAATCCACTAATCAAGAAATACTATGAAATGACCCTAATTAGGTCCTATGTTTTCATATTCACTAAGTAAAATGAGAATTAAAATCTAATCTAGTGCTCACCAAAGTTGTGTCAAAAAGTGGGGGTGATAAACATAAAAATTAAACATGCTAAAAGATATATACTCAAGTCAATGTATAGGAAATCATAATGCATGGAATAGAAATACATATGCAAATCTATCTACTTTAATAAAGGAGGAACAAAGTTAGGAATAGTTACCTTTGAATACAAACTCATCAAGCCTCAATTTCTCCCTTGTCTAAGGTGCTTCGTAAAAGGTTTTTATGGTATGTAAGGATAATAAGGATAAGTCAACTATGGGCTACACAACTTCTCTATACATCCAAAAGACTTCCCCACAAGATAAGATTTGTATCTCCAAAAAAAGTATTGAAACCTTGAGTAATGTTACTCAAGTCAAATGTTGGAGATGCAAAATATGTATTCTTCTTATTTTATCTTCAAATGATAGAAATGTATGTGTATATATAGTTGAATCTAACCCTAAACCTTTTTGAAATTTTAGCCGACAGGGTCAACCCAATTTGACTCTATATCATTATTTGATAAAAGCAAGTTAGGTCCCAATCTAGGTTGGCCAAGGTTGACCTAGACTCGTAACATGATTTTAAAAAATTAAATATAGGTTTGAATCAAGTTGATAGTGTACTATAAATTGTCAAAAGGGGGTTTTAGGCTTAGGAAAGGGCCAAGTAAGGTGGTGAATTACTTGGTGTAGTGTGCAAAAGAGGATACACGTATTAGGTAAGTGCATAGAATAAGGTTGTGTAGATATAAATTGGTGGTATAGGGGATAAAAATCATGCAAAGCACTAGTGGTCTACCCACCCCTTTCCTGATGCACCCTTTAAGGCTTGCACATAAAGAGATTGAGACTTGATGGGTTTTCATAAGAGATAAAGCATCAGTAATTGATAAAGTTCAAAAATATTATGTGTATATTGATAATAACCCACTTGGTAATCTTAAAAATCCATAAAAAGATAGAAAACATTTTTTGATTGAAGACCTGGTAGTATGGAAATGTGTAAAAGCCAAGAAAACTTCTTAAAACCCTCTAAATTGGCCTAAAATGGTTGTCACAAAACTAAGGCATGTTTAGAGCCAATCCTACGGTCTTCGCACCCTCAAAATCCAATGACGCTCTACATTTTTTATTTGGAGACACCATCTATAAATATCTACATGGATTTTTTAGAAACCCCACCAAACCTTGAAAACTAAAATCGAAAATAGCAGGAATGCACAATAAGGATCTGACAAAGATTTGAATATCAAATGACTATGAAAATGGATTTGATACCATTTCAAATCACACCATGATAAATTTAATAGTGAATCATGCATAAAGAACCTATATATTGGAATTTCATAACATAAAATAAAAAAGACACACAAGGAAAGTTGTACCAAAGAGCATTATCTCATTAAACATTCAAGCATTAAAAAGAGCATTAGCAAAAACTTACATAGGAATATTCCTTATATAGGTGTAAAATATACATGTCTCAACATACTCGTGCATTTGGGATTACTTTCCACTAAGGACCTCTATTAAATCTAAGTAAGCTAACTAGAACATGTAGACAACACCTAGTGGGACAAAAGTTTGAATCAACAATTGCATCCATCCAACTAGTTGCTCAAGAGTTATGTGCTCCCATGCCCATACCTATAACAATGTGAAAGTAAAAATACTCTTCTTACCCTTGTATTCCACTTCATGAAAATATATGTATAATTACACCAATATGCATGACCACCATGTAAACTCAGTAAAAAACTCTAACATATCACCCACAACATCAACTAACCTAGCACAAAATAGTCTCCCACTCTTTTTAGGTAGTAATATATTATTTATAAGATCCATCAAGACCAACACCAGTGGATCTATCTTCCCTTCTACCATACATGCATCTAAATTAATATTTGGACCTATCATCAGTATGATCTCATCCTCAAACAATCTTACCAATGATATAACTTATGTTGTCTCCCTCCAATGAACCATCACACCCCATGTCAGGATATTCAATATCCTCCAGACATACTCCAAAGTGACTTGTTGACCAATTTTGCCCAACAAGCAAAATTTTGGTCACCTTCTTCCCTTGGTATTCGGAGCCAGTCAATTTCGGGTTGCAAGTTTAATGACATGGTTCAATTAGCACTTGGTTCATCCATCTTCAAGTTCAAATGGCCACCGGTTCAACATTGGTTCGACACCTAGTTCAAAAGTTCACTTGGTTCATCAGCCTAGTTCAATCAGTCAGCTCATTGGCAAGTTCATTGGTGCATAATGGTTGAACCAATTGAACTGTTGAACCATTTTTGGTTCAACGGCTTAGTTTAAGGGTATGTCAATTGGTCGAAGGGCAGCCTTCAAGTTCAAATACCCTCGTGGAGGGTAGGCACTTCAAAGGAAAAAGTTGGGTAAGTTCAAAATTTGTTTAAGTTCAAATTTGTTAAAGTCCTGAATTCCTTTAGACTTTTTGCTCAAAGGAATTCCTTCAAACAAAAAGTCAGAAGGAATTCGGGCCACACTTCAAATCAAAGCCAAAGGCCTAGGTGAAATCATCTGCAGACAAAATGTCCATGAGAAATCATCCATGAACAAAATGTCCATGGGAAATCATCCGCAGACAAAATGTCCATGGGAAAACATCTGCAGACAAAATTTTGTGAGAGCCCAAGAGGCAATTCAAAGGAAATAATGACTCGCTGAATGCCCTCGAAGGGCAGGTGCCCTTATGGGGGACTCTCGGCCCAAATACAAAGGGGCACTAAGCAAATTTAGGAAGGTGCCAGGAAAATAACAAAGGAAAAAGAGTGCCTACAGAGAGGGCTAATGAAAGCAAAGCCACAAAAAAGCTAGCGAGGGACTCGATGACATTTTGACAGGGCGGGGACATTTTGGAGGCCATCAAAATTAACAAAGCATATTAGCCATTGGTTTTCAAACTAATGACATCCGTGTGAATGTCAAAATTAGTGCAACAAAATAGCCATTTGCTTTCAAAGTGAGAGAGCGCTAACCATGAGAGCCTAGAATGCAGTGACCCGCCAGAAGTTCACCCCCGAGGGTCGAAGGAGCCAAAAGAGACAAGATAAGAAAAAAGATAAAATCCTAGATGACAAAGTAAGAGAATGACAAGGTGCAAAAAGAGACAGAGCAATCCAAGTGGCAAGGGGAAGGCAATTTATTGCCTGATAATCCCCAAATGGTGCAAATAATGAACGGCATGGCCCATGCATTTAAAAGGGGACAAATCTCAATTTGTTTGCAAAAAAAAGGTGTAGCCTATGTTTCCACATTAATGCTCAAATGCCAAAGTCAAATTTGGTGATTATACAGCATGGTTCTAGCAGGCCTCTTCTAGAAAGATGACATTGGCAACAATGTTTTCCTCTTCCCAATGAGGGGACGCAATAGACCACTTGTAAAAAAAGAGTGCCAAATGGGCCTCCTTTCTTCTCCTACATATTTAAGACTTGTCATTTTGAGAAAATATCTTCTACATTTGTAAGGCGTAGCCTTGGCAAAATTTCACCTGAATCAATAGACGTAATTTTTACCTCTCTCTTGGATAGATATTTATGTTTATGTCTTGAGTGTTTGTTTGTATTTAGTCATTGTTTCTTGATGCTTTCATAGGTTCAACACCAGCATACCTGTTGTCTACAAGGTGTCATCTCTATAGCTGATAGGAGAAGAGCTGTATTTGGAAGTGCAGGAGTAGAAGAAATTACTTACAGTGTGCATTTCATAGTGCCTTGGTGAATCTCTATTTTCTATGTTTTCATGAAAGCCTCCCTGCCAGTTTCTTGCAGCATGGTCCTTTTACCAAGTTTTAAGTGTATGTATGTGTTTGTCTAGTTTCAAGTGTGGATGTGAGAAGGTTAAATTATTTTTGGTGCATCACCTCTTTAGAGTAGTTTGTTTTCTTGCATCTTTCTCCCTTTTCATCCCCCCCATTATATATCTATACATATATGTGTATTAGCACTTGCTGGAATGAATATGATGCATCAAAGGGAACTAGCCCTTATCTAGAGACTCTCCCCTCTAGCTTCGCTAGTCCCATAGGTGAGAGGGGAGTTTCCATAGTTACGAGGAGAAGGCAGGAGCTCAGTCTCCTACCAAGGGTGCAATCTTTGATGTCAACAATTTTAGCACGCTCGGTGGGACACAATTTTACAACTCAATAAAGTCTTAGGATTGATGTTGGTCTTGTTATAGCAAATCCATATTTTCAGCATCTGGTGCCTCTAAGTTAAATCTATTGGTTAAGCATCTTGGTGCCATCAAAAATCACTTTTTGTATGTATTTTTCCTTTACACAAAATCATGGGTCTTGTTTTCCTTCGTATGATTATGATCAGGCTCCAAATACTTATGTAATCCCCTCAAGTAGCTCTCTTAGTTGCCCTACAATGATAAGGGAAGTGATCCTAAAATTGGAGATTAACAGACTAGAAGAGAAATATAGATATTAGCAAGAGCTGATGTATAAAGAGGAGTGCTTGTTTGGGCAAGCACAGGCCTTGCAATCCATGGAAGAGGAGGTAGCAAAATGGAGAAATCCATTTATTCAAGGTAGTCAGCCTTGCGTGCCCCCTCCTATTTTGAAGAAAGCCCCCTCTTTTGCACCAAATCCTTTTTATCAGATAGCACTTGCTCACTCCATCTCATCAAATACATTTGCTCTCAATCCCGTGCGCCTGGCTTTCCAACACTAGAAGACATCAAAACAACCTCCCATGGAGATGAACCTTTTAAACTCCTTAGATTGTGAATCTTCCATTGGGGGGAGTACCACTAGCTAGCACGTCCCTCTCCTAAAGACTCTTCCATTGCATAAATAGTCTCTTCCTTGCATTCCTCAACCTCCCTAAGTCTTTCAACATGATGTGCAAATTCCAAGTTGGAGGAAGGAATGCCAAGAACCAGCCTAGAGCCTTGAAGAGGATCATGCTAGTGACCTCCAAGAAAGACTCTTTTAGAACAATATAGCCAAGCAAATTGAAGATTTAGAGGCTAGGATGAGGCTACTTCTTGAAAGAGAGATAAAACTTTTAGACCTTGCAAAGGAGCCCTAGGACCTTAGAGAAAACAATGTTGATGCCTGTTCATAGGAGCAAAATTCCAATTTTGAGATCTTGAACTGGGGGAAAATAGTAGAATCATGGGGCAGGAAGGAGGAGAAGCAAGCTTTTTTCCAAAACCTTGAAGAAGCTAAGGCTGCTCCTATTGATGATGATGTTGGTGACCTCTAGGAAAAGCTTTTCCAAGAAGATCTAGCCAAGAGAATTATGGAATTGGAATCTAGAGAGATTCCTCAACCAATGTGTGATGGATGGCTCAGACCAAATAACACATTCCATGTCTAAACACACCCCACCTACACATTTCTAAGAGAGATATTAGGTTTTACCTGATATTGATGAAGTGCTAACCAAGTGGAAGGAAGAGAATCATTCGATTCTAGCTCAAGGACTGCCTCCTCTTCCACATATTTTCTCCACTTCACTCCTTCTCAAGGAGGAACTTGTTCTATAGGAGGTGAGTGAGGAGCAGAAGATCCAAGCTACAGTTATTCAAGAGGCTATCATGAGTGACAACAAAGAAAAAATCATCATCAATGCTCCTTGTGAAGACCTTATCAGCATTGGAGAAGATGCAGGTCTTGCATATATGCAGATGTTCCAGCAATATGAGGAGGAACAAAAGCATGGTGAGCTCTCTTCCCCTCTATTTGATGAACTTCCTTGTTGTTTTGATGATGAGGATGACTACACTAAGGAGCCTGAGTTATAAAAGTATTAGGAAGATACCTTTGAACATCTAGAGGTCCTGACCTGTGAGGAGGAAAAGGAGAGGTCTATCTTCCTGGGGGAATGCCTTGAAGAAGAGAGATTTGAATAGAGAGGTGATGTTTTGTGGGATGAGCAATCATTTTTTGAGTTCATTCTAGACATCACCATAGTCACCCTTCTTTAAGAAGGCCAAAATAAAGTAGAGGATGAGTCTAATAGAGTCTTCAATGAGGTAGAAGGAAACAAGTCAGACCATGATACATTGTAGAAGGAGTGTGCAAATCAAAGGGCTTATGGTGATGAGCCATCAACCATTGATTTCTTGGTGAGGAGCACCAATATGAGGGACTAGCATTTAACAAGCTTCTAAGGACAAGAAGAATATATGTATGTTAGAGGCATGTTCAATTCTGATCCACTCAGATACAAGCCAACTCAGGTGGTAGGCAAGAGGAGCAGGTCACCAACTCTCTTTTTCATTCAACTACTTGCATAGCACCATAAGTCCTTTCACCAGGAAGGGGACTTGAGAAGTTTTCCCTTTGATCTAAGAGGGAGGCAAACATTCCTAGTTAGCTGTATATAGTAGTTTGTTTTTAGTTTCTTTTCTTGCTTTCCCTAAGTGTAGTTTGCACAAGTAGTGTTTTTTAGCCTTGTGTGTTTCCCTTTGAGTGTGGGGTAAAAGGCTTCATGTTTAATTCTCAGATCTTTTGGGGCTGTTGCTAACTCTTTCATAGCTGTATCTGAATTTGTGCCTAATGGACTGGAAGGCAACTGGGCTTCTAAGCATAGCAGGCATGCTGCCCTTGTGAGTTGCCAATTTGTTGACCAATTTTTCCCAACAGGCAAAATTTTGGTCACCTTCTTCCATTGCTATTTGGAGCTAGTCAATTTCAAGTTGCAAGTTCAATGACATGGTTCA
Source organism: Torreya grandis (assembly GCA_037957365.1). Taxonomy (NCBI): domain Eukaryota; kingdom Viridiplantae; phylum Streptophyta; class Pinopsida; order Cupressales; family Taxaceae; genus Torreya; species Torreya grandis. The sequence continues at coordinate 5,910,792 of JARHVA010000128.1, read as the reverse complement.
ATTAGCACTTGGTTCATCCATCTTCAAGTTCAAATGGCCACTAGTTCAACATTGGTTCGGTGCCTGATTCAAAAGTTTGCTTGGTTCATCGACCTAGTTCAATCAGTCGGCTCATTGGCAAGTTCATTGGTGCGCAATGGTTGAACCACTTGAACTGTTAAACCATTTTTGGTTCAATGGCTTGGTTTAAGGGTATGCCAGTTGGTCGAAGGGCAGTCTTCAAGTATAAATACCCTTGTGGAGGGTAGGCACTTCAAAGGAAAAAGTTAGGTAAGTTCAAAATTTAAGTTCAAATTTGTTAAAGTCCCAAATTCCTTCAAACTTTTTGCTCAAAGGAATTCCTTCAGACAAAAATTTTGAAGGAATTTGGACCACACTTCAAAGCAAAGAGAAAGGCCTGGGTGAAATCATCTGTAGACAAAATGTCTGCAGGAAATCATTCGCAGACAAAATGTCCATTGGAAATCATTTGCAAACAAAATGTCCATAGGAAAACATCCATGGACAAAAGTTTGCGAGAGCCTGGGAGGCAATCCAAAGGAACAAATGACCTATCAAAGGCCCCTGAAGGGTAGGTGCCCTTGTGGGGGACTCTCAGTCCAAATACAAAGGGGCACTAAGCAAAGTTTGGAAGGTGCCAAGAAAATAACAAAGGCAAAAGAGTGCCCGTAGAGAGGGCCGACGAAAGCAAAGCCACAAAAAAGCCAGCGAGGGACCCGATGATGTTTTGACAGGGGCGAGGATGTCTTGGAGGCTATCAAAATTAACAAAGAAAATTATCCATTTGTTTTCAAACCAATGACGGTCGTGTGAATGTCAAAATTAGCACAACAAAATAGTTGTTTGCTTTCAAAGTGAGAGAGCGCTAACCATGAGAGCCCAGAATGTAGCAACCCACTATAAGTTTACCCCCAAGGGCTGAAGGAGCCAGAAGAGACAAGATAAGAAAAAGGACAAAATCCTAGATGACAAAGCAAGAGAATGACAAGGTGTAGAAAGAGATAGAGCAGTCCAAGTGTCAAGGGGAAGGCGATTTATTGCCTGATAATCCCCAAATGGTGCAGATAGTGAATGGTGTGGCCCATGCATTTAAAAGGGGACAAATCTTAATCTATTTGCAAAAAAAAGGTGTAGCCTATGTTTCCACATTAATGCTCAAACACCAAAGTCAAATTTGGTGATTATATAGCATGGTTCTAGCAGGCCTCTTCTAGAAAGATGATATCGACAACAGTGTTTTCCTCTTCCCAATGAGGGGACGCAATAGACCACTTGTAAAAAAGGAGCACCAAATGGGCCTCCTTTCTTCTCCTATATATTGAAGACTTGTCATTTTGAGAAAATATCTTCTACATTTTTAAGGTGTAGCCCTGGCAAAATTTCATCTAAATCAATAGACGCAATTTTTACCTCTCTCTTGGATAGATATTTATGTGTATGTCTTGAGTGTTTGTTTGTGTTCAATCATTGTTTCTTGATGCTTTCATAGGTTCAACACCAGCATACCTTTTGTCTACAAGGTGCCATCTCTGTAGCTGACATGAGAAGAGCTATATTTAGAAGTGCAGGAGTAGAAGAAATTACTTACAGTGTGCATTTCATAGCACCTTGGTGAATCTCTATTTTTTGTGTTTGCATGAAAGCCTCCCTGCTAGTTTCTTGTAGCCTAGTCCTTCTGCCAAGTCTGAAGTGTATGTATGTGTTTGTCTAGTTTCAAGTGTGGATGTGAGAAGTTCAACTTATTTTTGGTGCATCACCTCTTTAGAGTAGTTTGTTTTCCTGCATCTTTCTCCCTTTTCATCCCCCCCCATTATATATCTATACATATATGTGTATTAGCACTTACTGGAATGAACATGATGCATCAAAGGGAGCTAGCCCTTATCTAGAGACTCTCCCCTCTAGCTTCGCCAGTCCCACAAGTGAGAGGGGAGTTTCCATAGTTGCGAGGAGAAGGCAGGAGCTCGGCCTCCTACCAAGGGTGCAATCTTCGACGTCAACATGACTATCATATCCCCTATTAGAAGATGGAAGGTACTTGCCTCTGAGATCCATCATTCTGTTAATAACATTAATATTCTCCTATTAGCATGGATTTCTAGCATCTCAGTGATATATGATAATCCAACAATGTCAAATATATCAACCTCATAATCTATGTAGAGACTCCTCAACTATAATATCATGGAGTGCCTCTCTCATGCAACAAGGATTGGCAATATTTATTATAAAAACACCAAAAAATATGTATACTTAGTCAAAATTTCCATAAAATTCCATAAACACATCATTAATCTTATATAACACATTCAAAAAACATCATTCAAAACTTAACACTCATCAAAATCTAACTACTAGTATGAATTCACCACTTCTTAGGATGAATTCACCACTACCCTGATGAATTCACCACACCTCTAATTTATTTCTCCACTCTTCATGATGAATTCATCACTATTGATGAAATTGTCATTTGACCTAATGAAATTACCCCTTGACCTAACAAATTTTCCTTCTTTGATGAAAAATTCATCACTCAAATAATAATTAATTCATTTCCCACCACTTTAAAATGTATTTATTACCAACAAAATTTAAATTTCATCAATTAAAAACATCACTTATCAGTTTCATGTTTCCCTCTGGTCATTGGAGTTCCCTCACTCACTCATTACGGTTCACTGGTTGAGATACAATTCATATTAGCGTAACATCTTTTGTAAATATAGAGTAAAAAATAATCCTAGGTGGAAAGGGTGAAAATGATTTTAAAAGTGACCCTTACCTCCTATTTATTTACCCATCCCACCTAATTTTTATGCCCATGATCATTTATTTATTCCATTTCAGCCCCATTTTATCCCGTCGCACACATATGCACATATTTCTATCATATCCAACTAACTAGAATCACTTAACTCCTTGTTTTCTTCTTGCATATCAATAATTTTATTCAATTCACACTCCTTGGGATGCAGCCTTCCCAATATTCCCCTTTGCATAGATATTTACTCGAGGAAAATCATACCAATCTATATCAACACATGCAAGCATTTTAATTAAGGATGTTAATGTTATTGTCTAGTTATCCCATTTATAAACATTCATCACATATCACCTTCACCCTTCTCTTCCATTTCAAGATCCCATCCACATCTTTTCTCTATGCACATCCTCTCGAGGGGGCATCTACTTATCCAATCATCACTTGGGGAAAATTTCCACACTAAACTCCCTTATAATTTTATTCATAGTTTGAAAAATCATTGATTTTTATATTCATAATACCCTTTCAAAGAGCAAAAAATGTAGACACCTAAATTTCACCACTTTAGTATTGTCCCTAATTATCAATATTTGACATTCAATGCACCCATTACCAACCCATTTGTCATTAAAATCCATATTTTTCCACCTAGCATGGGCCCTTTCAATTAATTAACTAATTAATCTATATTAGTTATGTTAATTAATTATGCACCCAAAATTAAAAATAAAAAAAATCATCCATGCCACTTCAAACAACCCCATTTAACTCCCTTAACCTCTTCATTTAAACTATTAACCAACTTTGTCTTAAAATCTTTAAAACATTCAAATGCATTTTCAAACATCAATATGACATTCCAAATTCTAACAACCTTATTTAAGGCATTCTTGCAAATTCTAATAAAGTTCATTAAGACATTCAACCCATTGAATGTCCATTCAACTCATTCAATGCAAATTAAACAAACTTGACCACTTATTCTAACCAACACATAAATATTCAACAAATCTATTTAATGCACTTGACTTGTTGACTTCATATCCACTATCTAAATTCAAAATTATTTAATAATTTCAAATTAAATATTTCTATTTTCCCTCCAAAAAACCTATAAATTGGCATACTCTCCTTCATTGTGGACATCATGTCATGAGATATAGAACTTATCATCCTTTATAGATCAAAATCAACAACCAACTCACCATTACATTGTTGAAATTTAAATGCATTAGATTTTCTATTTGAGTATCCATATACAAGTGATCAAGAGCACATCCAAGTTAGCAAAGAAGAGATCTTCAATGGTTGGTAGGTGGAGGTATATTATAATTTTCTTCTTTTAAAGCTCTATCTAAAGTTTATGTTGAGTTTATAATATGAATTAATAACCATTGTTATTTTATATCTAAGTTTCTAAATTATGTGTATTACACCCACTTTATAAATTTTGTAGATTAGAACATATGTCCATTGTCACAGACTAAAGAAAAGGGTGTGCCAAACTTGTAAAAATATATGCATCCTTTAATTTTATCACTTATTGAGTTGTATTGTTCATTTTATTGATCAATTTAGACCATTATGTGTATTTTATTTTTTTGTCAACAAAAATTTGTGTCCCTTCAAGGAATTTTGGTTAATGACTCCAATAAATTCAAGCCCCCATTGTGCAAAAGGTCTAATTCCAACCACTAGATATAAAGGCATTGCTACATGTTTATATCATTTTAAAAATTATTAACATTTATGACAAGTTCTCACATGATTGTGTACATATTTCAAAAATGTAGGCTAATAACAACTTGACCTAAGAAATTTATTTGATGTAATGTTGCCTGAATGATGCCCAATTCCCACTTTTTCATGGAAGGTACTCATTATTTATCTTAATTATTCCTTGGTCACACACCCAAGGTAAATTATTTCATAAATAGTGTGACATGTCACTCTTTTCTTAATCATGAGTGAGCTTATTTTAACCTTAGAGATATATTCTAGAGTTTGCTCAACTCTTGAGGATAGTTTTTATATAGTAACAAGTGAATAATGTGAGTAAAATATTCTTCTTGATTAATCTATGTTTGGCTCACCTACATAATAATAATTTGTGGATTGATATCCATGATGAGTTGTTACAACCCCTCAGGTTGTACTTAAGAAAATGCAATAATTTTTTTTCTTTAAAACAATTAACTTAACATTCATTCCACACAATAAAACATTATAACATCTAAACCATAACTAATAAAACTAGTACTTTTAATTTAAATACATCATAAAATATTAATCTTATACAACTCCAAGGAAATTAAATACAATAGGGTACATTTACAGTTGGTCTCATAATATAGCAATTTATGTTCAATTATAAAAAATACATAAGACAATTACATCTTTCAGGCATTCAACCTAATATAATAAATAGATACCAATCTCTTTGGAGCTCAAGTCAACCCAACTTGTGTATCATTGATAATCTCAAATGTTATATCCAAATAAGTACTATAGTGGGGAGGGAAAGCATCATCTGATCACTTTTTCACACTAACCATGGACCAACAATCCCCTACACAATCCCTTATTCAGGGAATGGCCCTTCCTTCATGAATAGGTAGATAGAATGGTATGAGAATCTAGTGAGACTTGTTATTACCCCATGTGTTTTTAAGATTTACTAATGCATGATTTGTATCATAAATAAAATACACTTCAAACATGATATTTCATAACATGCAAAATAAACATATGAAATGACAGTGTACATTTAACATTACTTTGGCCAAAGTTTTTTAAAAACATATGATCGCTAGATCGGTCAATTTCATCACACATCACTTGATCAGACTATCTATTGGTGGTACTACCTAGGCTAGTGGAGTCCATCTCAATAACTATTATCATCATCAATACATTTAAAAAATAAATGTTTATAACATAATATATATTTCCAAGATTCATACAAATTTTTCTCCTATACTAGGAATTGAACAATCTTAAACACTCATTTATTTTACCAATGCATAATGAATATGCAATGCACTATTAACACAAAGATAACACTCTAACAATAATACATTCACATACAATATCATACCATTCGGGTATGCTCTATATAAATACTATCTATGCATGCATATTGAAATTAAACTACTAGTTATTTATCGCACTTTAGATTTCATTGAAATATTTCTAATAATAGTATTGGAAACTAATTATAACAATATACATAATACATGCATCAATTCTTCAAATGGTATGCAATGAGTTCCAAACTCAATTAATTAAATAACAATAACCTTGCTTCCAATTTAATATTAAATGTGTACAATCAAGATCTTTTATCATCCTAATGATCTACTATTCTATTAATATTTATACTTTCAATATAATAATTAATGTCTAATCCAGTTGATACTTGGTTCACTTATAAGGGAACCATTTGTCTAAATAATTATCCCAAATAAAATAATTTTAAAACATAGATATTTTAAAAGAAAACACTGCCCACCCAAAATAAGATGCAAGTTTTGACAATTAAAATGCAATTTAAACAAAATTCAATGATACTATACAGATTCAACATAGGTATATAAATTACTACATATCCTTATAGAGATAAATACTTAGGTTTAACAATGATAGTGTAGTCCATGTAGTTATAACACTAGTCAAATCAACTGAGATGCAGGTTTATATGGAAGTATATACATTGCCAACTAAACACAATATACAAGTTTGATATTAAAATGAATCCTCAATTATATGTAATCTTCAATGAATTAAAATGAAACTTTGACCATAAAATGCAGATCACAATAATTAATATATAAGAGATGACATTATTGGTATTGAAATATTGGTTTTTAACTTTAAAATATGCAAGTTATTGAAATATTTTAAACATAGATTATATAGAAAGGATTATAGGTCTATTTCTTATAGATATAAATTCAGTTATAAATATTTATAGGTAGGATCATAAATTAATGCACTAACTTAAAGAATTGAAATGTTAACCTAGAGCATGGACCATAGCCTCATAAGTTTATGCTACCTTGTTGAATTTGAACATATTCTTATACAAGTTTAAAGCACCAGCCATTAGGCTAAAACCCAACCTTTAAAATATTCAATGTTGTCTTCTAATAATGATACACAATACTAAACACATGGTTCTATAAACATCATGTTGGTATAAATAAATGATTCACAGGATTATCCAATAGAACATGGGCCGAATAGAATAAAACATATCAATATAGAATAATATTTAGGTTAAAAGTATTAAGGCATAGGCTTTAGATATAATAACACAAGTTTAAACAATCAAATGTTAACCTTAAATAAAAATGCATCTAGGTAGAAAAATGTAGGTTTATATAAAATAAATCAACTTCAATGTAAAACATGACCTCTATGAAATTAATTCACTAGCTTAAACACTTAAAACACTATCATTTAAAATGATATGCAAACTAAGAAAATAATTACTATGCCTGGTTAATATAAATTGGAACTCTTCTACTCACATTAAAATGTAGGCTATGAACATTAGATACACTATTAGGAAAAATAATTACAAAATCAGCCTATAAATATGCTTTTTCCTTGCTTTCCCTTTCTTTTTCTCTCCATCTATTTCTCTTATTTTTATTCCTATCTCTATCCACATCTCTAATTCAAAAAATTCCTTTTTATTTATAAAACTTACTTCTCCTATTTGTTATGCCCACTCTTGCATGCTATCTCTTTTTTCTTATTTGTATGTTATCTTTCTCTTATACTAAAGTTATTAAGTGCAGTTTACTCCTCTAACGCCATAGTCTTTCTTCCACTTAAGTATGTTAAACAAATAATAAAACTTTTAATTTTTTCTCAAGAAACCATTATGTCTTAGTTTATCCAGTTAGCTTAACTTAAGGCTAAGTTGACTAAACTAAACATAATCATATCTATTTCTCAACTTCCATGCAATTTCATGCATGCTTATTAAAAATACTTAGTTGAGTATAATTTAATTTCATGAGATTAATTATTACTAGGATATTTATTTATTTAACTAATAGGTATTAAGTCATTAATTACCTTTTATTTGTAAGATATCCATATTAACAATAGTAATATCCATATAACAATTAATATGTATTTTCTTGATTTAAATTCAAAAATCAAGTCAATTAGAATAAATAAATCTAATTCATATTAAAAATTAATTACACACACACAAATATAATCACAAACCATATTTCTCAATTACACACTAACATTTACGCATATCATTTAAAATCTAATGTGTGTATGTAGGGTCACTAGCGATTTCTTTTGATATTCTCCCAATCGTCCCATCTAGCCCATTCTCTCTGATGATTCTCTCCCTCATCAACCTTTAAAGGTAGGATCTATCTTACATCCACCTTAAAACAAGTAGGTAGTTAGTCTGAGTCATCACAAATATCACCAATGATGCAAAAAATAACAAATACATATCCATAATATATATAATTTAACATAAAGTTATCACATTAAATATTCTAATCAACAATATCACTATCTCATTTTAGTATATGTCATAAACCTAAAAATCAAAGCAATAGTAATTATATATTAACCATATTAATCAATATACTAAATGTTTATAAGTCAAGGTGAAATCAGGATGTAACATCCTCCCCCCTAAAACTAGTCATCATCCTGATGATACTTATTCAAACAATAGTATTGAATATCAAAATAATTTAACAAAAAATTAAAAAAAATATAGTATCAAGTATCTATCATGTAAACAAATACAAAAATAGCTTGAAAAACTCATCATAGTCTTCCCAAGTATCACTATCCAGAGTATTGGTCCTACAAGACCTTACACTAAGACACCTCTCTATTATGCAAATGAAGTTTGTGAGTGTTAATTACTCTGATTAGATCTACCATGACCACCTCAAGATCCAGAACCTATAATGTATTCTAATCCAAAACATGTGAAGGATCATCTATATACTTTTTAAGATAAGATACATGAAAAATATTATGAAATAGATCTAGGACTGGTGGCAATTCAAGCCTATATACAACAATATTGACCACTTCTAACACTTTTAAAAGTCCCACATATCTTGGTGATAGTTTTGTTAATTTATTGAATCTAATCAAGCTATTTTGTGGCTCAACTCACAAGAACACTTTGGTACCAATATAAAACATCATATCTATCCTCTTTAGATAAGAGTAAATTTTTTTTTCTATCATTAGCCTTAGCCAATCTCTGTCTGATTAACTTAACTTGATATTCTATTTTAGAAAGCATCTCTAGCCCAAAGACTACCTTGTCCTTTAACCTATCCTAACTGATTGGTGTCTTTCACCTCCTTCTATATAATGCTTCAAAAGGATCTATCTTTAATGCTGATTGGAATGAGCTATTATATGCAAACTCAATTAATGGAAGAAAATCTTCCCATTTGTATTGGTAATCCATGTAATACATACATAGAATATCCTATAACACCTGATTCACTCACTCAGTCTGACCATCAATCTCTAAGTGATATGACATTCTAAAATTTAACTATGTATCAAAATTTAAGTTTAGAGTCACCCAAAACTTGGAATTCATATTTGGATCATGATTTAAAATGATCTCTAGGAATCCATATAACCTATACACTTCCTTTACGAACCTCTTCACACGGGTAGATGCATCAGCTGTCAAATTGTCAAGTATAAAATGAGCCACTTTGGTTATTTTATCCATAACTACCATGATCATATCATTCCTACTCCATGACATCAATAAACCTTGGGTAAATTACATACTGATCACCTACCACTTCCACTATGGTATATCATGTGGATATAGTAATCTAGCTAGGTCTACATGTTCAGCTTTAACTTACTAACATTCTAGACAACATGACACAAAATATACCACATCTTTCTTGATTCCCTTCTAAAAATATAAAGGCCTAATATTTTCCATGAGATTTGTTACTCCTGGATGTCCTAAATATGGGGCACTGTGTAACTCTTTCAACATTGTGCTCTGCAAATTCTCTTGAACTGGAACACATTCTCTCATTGAAATGTAGAAGACTGTCACTCTCAAAACTAAATCCTTTATACCAAGTATTTTGAGTTTTATCAAACAAATATTTTCTAACCTAATCATAGTATTTGTCTCCTAGTGAGAACTTAACCACTTGATCCTTAAAATTACTCCTAATAGTAGCTATTGTAGACACCTAAAACTAGCCACCAATAGATTTCAATTGGACTTCAAATTGATTCTTCCCAACTATTACAAATTAAGTTTAAGAATCATTCAACATCCCAAATTTGCTTGTATATCACTCGTCAAAGCTTATAATCATGTTGAAACATCCCTAATTGGGTTATCCAATTGTAAGCACCAAAAATGTCTCATAGATTCATCCCCAATCACCTTACAGCATCATAACTATCAATTTGGTCTATGGACCTATTAAGTGGGTCACTTGCACACTTAATTAAATATTAAAAGAGATAAAAAGCTAATCAAAATTAAATAAATAAATTAAACAAGATTAAATACCTATTTGAATTATCTATTTGAAATTAATGAATATCTAAAAAATAAATTCTAAAAATCAAAATATCCTAGCTTTTCATAATTATCTTTATGAGTTGTCAACATATCCCTAAATATATAAATTGAGAACTATGACTAATAACTAAAATTAATAATTTCATGACAATTTTTAACTCAACTGAAGTTAGTCTCAACTCAACCTTCTAATTTGAAAACTATGACTAGTAACTAAAAGTCATAATTGCATGACAATTTTTAACTCAACTCAACCTTAACTCATCTTGGGTGAGAGTTAATTCCTAAAGCTATAAATACAAGGACATACCCATTCATTTTTAATCTCTCATAATCCAAATTTATAATACAAATTTGGAGAGAGACAAAATCTTGGATATTGTAGAGTTATTATGTAGGATTTTGCTCCATAAGCCTCATATAAGTAATATTATCATGCCCAAATCTTAAGCCAAGCAAAAATAGCCAAGACAATGGTGACAAGGAGAGGAGAAAAGAAAACTCCATTGTCAAATATTTCTTGAATCATAAATTGAACAATCCACATAACAAATCTTTTGGAGCATTGAAGGACAGTAAGGAATTTGGTATTCTTTGCATTTTAGTTATGTTTTCCACTAGTTTTGTTCATTAAGCTCCCCCTATGCTCTAGGTTAGATATGTTAGCATGTTAGTGTGTTAATTTCATTATTTTTTAGACTAATACAAGACTAACCTTCTCTCTTTCTCAAGTTCCTATGATCACAAATGGCACGCCTGGTGGGATAGATAATGAGGTAGTTATAATGGCTTTTAGTGTGTTTTGTTAGGATTTTTTATTTTCCTAATATAAATGGATGATGCAGAGATAATAACATTTTTTTTAAATATTTTGATCTTAATTTCTTTATATAGGTATTTCTTGGATCTATTAACAACCTCCAAAAATTTTGTGAAGAAATGATGCAAAGTTTAGAAGTTATGATCAAAATACTAATTGTCACTTTCATTTTCTATTTTTTTGCTAAATAAAATGGTTGTTAAAATATCTCTAATTTTTTTTTTTTTTTGTGTGTGTGTGTGTGTTTATTACTTAATTCATCATAATTCTCTCAAAAATTCAATAAAATCTGATATGTAGTTTATAAGTTATGACTCTTTTAGTGATTGATTGTTTAATAAATGGTCATTAAAATAATCATATTTTTTAATCCATAAACCTTTTTTTTTAATTTTTTACAGATGTTAAAAATTTATTTTATCTATATTTTTTTTTTCAAAATTCAAATTATATTTTTAATATATCATTATTTTACTAACTATCCCTTTTATTTGTTAATTTTTGTTTTAGTTATTTTCTAATTTTATTTTAAGTTTGTAATTTATAACTTATAGGTATTTGGTATTTTGGGAGCTTTCTAATATTTTGATTTTATAGGTTTTTATTTTCCAATATTGCACAAATATCAAAAAAAAATGGCAAACCTTCTAACATTTACAGGACCAAAGCAAGAAAGAGGACATAAATTTGCAAGTGCTAAGACTTAGTGACATTTCATTTTGGATGTTTAAAACAAATTTATCTAATTCTTACACACTTCATTTTCATGCTAAAACAATTTTTTAAAATATTGAACATTTGACTTTAGTGCTTAAAAGGAACCTAGAATTTCTAAGTCTTAAACACTTCATTTTGGTGTGTAAAAAAAATTATTAAGTCTTGAATATTTGGTTTTAGTGCTTAAAATGAGCATAGGTGTTTTTTCTTAAGTGGTTTGGTATAATTTCTTTCAAGATTTTGAATTTAAGATAACAGGCCAAGTAAATAAATTAAACAAACATTTCATTTGGTGCACCTAATTGACACTCATTTAGGTTTTAATTACTTGAAAGTGTTTTTTACTTGTGTGTTTTTTGTGCAAAATGAAGAGTGAATGTATCATTTCCCTCGTCCCCTTTAGGGAACTTGGGTGACCAAAAGTACCTTTTCACTTGAAATTTGTACCTAGTCCAAGGCATGGAAATAAAATTATCTAGGATCTCCCCAAAACCCATATGGTTTGGGTGATCAAAAACTAACCTCTAAAGTCTTTCCACTTAGTCATTTATTTCATGAAATTTTTCTTGTGGAGGGGAGGTCATTACCTCTTCATGAGTTTTTTAGGGAAGCATTGACCTAGGTTTCATCTCCTAGTAGTGTTTCAACCTTGTTCCATGGTGGGATATACAAATCAGGACACGCATGCTATGAGAGCCATGGGGTTGAGTGGATAACCTCTCATTTTATAATGAAGGCCCAAGTTAGGTCTAGTTAACTAAAGAATTCCACTAAGCAATCCATATATAGAATAGTTATGCATAGGAATAGACTCTTGCATAGTAAGTTAACTAGTATGACTCAATTGACATGATGCTTCTCTAGTGTTAACCATACTTGGGATCAATCTAGATGTTTGAAAACTATAGTTTTAGTCAACCCTTCTTGACATGCCTTATTATTTTAGGGATTAGGATGATTTACTTAGTTGTTTTGGTATTTTTCATTTATTACTTGATATTTAAGTCTAAAACTTTGTTTAGACCATGTCAAAATGAGTCATTTATCCATACTACTCCTTTATTTGAGGAAGTGTTATGATGTTCATTTGATACCATGTTTTTACCTTGAATTTTTTTGGTCAAAAACATTATGTATGTCACTTGATTTCAATAGGTAACATTACATTTCCCAAATCATTTCAAGTTTGTGCCATATAAGTCTTTGTAACCAACCATTATTTACATCTTTTGAGACTAATAACATCATTACACTACTGAAATTATTTCATAAATTTGTCTTATTTTGTGTCCAAATTTCACATTTAAATCCAAACCATGTATGCCTTTGTGGTCTTTGTCTAATGTGATTATGCTATTTAAATTTGTATAGCTTATTTGTGTAAAAATCTTAAAGTTTTCCTAAGTTGAGTTTTCAATTAACCTTGACAAATTAAAATTCAAATATTGATTGATTTTTATATAGGCCTTGTCTAATTAGGGATTAGATACTGATCTTTCTCTTTTAGACTACATAACTTAGGTTATTCTTTACCCAAATTCAAAAACTATTTGTTTGTAACATCATTTGGGAGAAAATAGTCTATCTCCAAGTGCCTTTCACTTTATGCCTCATACCAAATTGACTAAGTTCATGTCTAAATTCAAATGTCTATTCTATGCCAAAGTGTTTTAGATTTGTTAGATTAAATTATCCTTTTGTTGAAATTCTAGCTTTTGTGCTTGTTTTGCCAAAAGTCCTATCACATTCCCTTATTTGAGCTTAGATTTTGGCGTCGCTTTTATCCAAAAGACCTAGAAACCATTATTTTTTCTAGATTAGACTTGTTTGGAACACTTTGAACCTAGAGTTTGGCATTCCAATTTTATTTCATCTGCTTGACCTTTTGTGTGAGATATTTAAATGTTTGACATTTGACATTAGGTTTTTATATAACAAGTTTTAACACAAACCATTTTGGAAATACGACTCCCCTAGACCAAGTTTGAACCATTTGTCCTTTGGACATTATTTTTTAAATTTTATAAAACTCCAGTCCTTTTTTTAGAATGTTCATCATTGATGTGGATATGTCTCACTACACTTATGATGGAGTTATATACAATCCAAGTTATAATAGAATGGTTGCACAAATTAACTTTGTTCAAGACCCCTATGGTGAAGAAGTGGTTTTTGAGATGGATCCTTATCCTCCTTGCAATACTCAATATGGGGAACAAAGCCAAGTGTTAGATTTGGTGATACCTTCTTGTGTCTGGTTGATGAATGATTCTTTCCCTTTTATATAACAAGTTTTAACACAAACCATTTTGGAAATACGACTCCCCTAGACCAAGTTTGAACCATTTGTCCTTTGGACATTATTTTTTAAATTTTATAAAACTCCAGTCCTTTTTTTAGAATGTTCATCATTGATGTGGATATGTCTCACTACACTTATGATGGAGTTATATACAATCCAAGTTATAATAGAATGGTTGCACAAATTAACTTTGTTCAAGACCCCTATGGTGAAGAAGTGGTTTTTGAGATGGATCCTTATCCTCCTTGCAATACTCAATATGGGGAACAAAGCCAAGTGTTAGATTTGGTGATACCTTCTTGTGTCTGGTTGATGAATGATTCTTTCCCTTTTATTACCATTTAATCCCCCACCAATATTGTTAACCCTCATTTGGATTGTGTGAGTCACCAAGATCCATAGCATTCAAGGATTTATATACCAAGCCCTAATCCTTTAGCTTATGTGAACAACCAAGCTCCATGATGCACAATCATTTATATACTAATAACTCATCCTTTAGCTTGTATGAGAAATCAAGCTCTATAGTCCCCTATCATTACCATTTTACAAGCTCCATATCATCCAAGGATTTATATACCAAGCCCTCATCCTTTAGCTTATGTGAACAACCAAGCTCCATGATGCACAATCATTTCTATACTAGGAACTCATCCTTTGGCTTGTATGAGCAATCAAGCTCCATAGTGCCCTATCATTACCATTTTAGGACCTCATCCTTTGGCTTGTGTGAGCAATCAAGTTCCATGACACCCTATCATTATCTAACCACCAATAATTCTTCATCCATTACCAATTATTCCCCACTTTATAAAATCTATACTAATCATCCAACCCCAAATGAGCCAATCAATACCTCTCCAACCAAGTTAATCATTCAAAGACCAAGATATATTCAAAACTAGTATTTTACAATTGATTGTAAACCAAGGCCAAAAAAAACCAATCCAAGAAGTTTTTTTTTGAACCACCTATTTGTGATGAGTCAACCTGTGATGAATCACCTTTTGATACTATCCTAGTTGTCGAGGAGTCTCATTCTGACAAGCCAATCTTTGTTGAGTCACTTCTTAATGATTATAACTACCTTTGGGAAAATCATTATCTCAACCATTGCCCTATTTTTAAATAACCTCTCTTTGATAAAATAGTCTCTCTGGAGTTTTCTCTTAACCCTTTTCCCCTCGTTGAAGAGTCTAATTTAGACAAACCAATCTCTATAGAACCCATTATGCCATCACAGGCCATTACTTATCTAAAACCAAACATTCAACAACACATCATTATAGTAGCATCCATAATTGAAGATGAATCACAATTAAATTTAGGTCTATTCTTGAACTAACATTAGATTTAGCATCAAAATTAGAATCAACATTAGTCTCAACATTGGATTTAGTGTCCCTTGGATCAAACTCAGCTTTAGAATTAGAATATAGTCACAGTTTATATAATATTGATTACACATGCCTTGTAAATCAATTTGAATAAATTTGTAATCCTTCCATGGTTTTCAAGGATGATTACTTCATATTCAACACAATATCTCCTAGTATCTTCTATGAGGATTATGTTGCTTCTTCCCATTCTATTACCATTTCACATGCCATTAACACCAACCAACCTAGCCATTATTTTGACATTCTAACTCCCACAAATGTCAATTGGGACTAATAGAATCATACTTTGTTAAATTGCATCCATGATGACATATTAGGAGAACCAAGACCACATTCTTGTAGAAAAAGAATAATCTCCTAGTAAAACCTTTTCAGAGGCACTAGGGAAAAATCAAAGTCCAAACTCATCATCTTCTAGTGAAACCTTTTTGGAGGTGCTAAAAGACAATCAAATTCAAAAGTTAATATTCTTTAGTGAAACCTTATTGTAGGCAATATGGGACAATCAAGACAACTTTATTGGTGAAAACCTCATTGAGGCACCAATAGCTAAGCACAACAGTTATTCACTACTTGATGAGACATTATCAATGATAAAATTAGTACAACTTCCAATCTATATCATAATCAAATAGTATCTACTCTCAAGCTCAAAAAACAAAAAAATATGGTGGTCCTATTGAGAGCATATTCAAAAGTCTTTGGCCCCACCACATCCAAAGTTATGTCAAATCTAGAATTAGTAGCACTGTGTGTGCCTAAAAATCCTAGTCTTCATTTATTTCCTAGCCATTACACATTCCATTATCATCCATTATTACATCACCAAATATAACCTATCATCCAATATTTATCCATGTTTACCATCTTTGGGTGCACTTTCCTTTATAAAAGTTATAAAGACACCTTGTCTTGATGTTTGGAGGAAATAGAATCAATGACAATGAAGATCACTTCAACATTCTTGGCATCCAAATCTATAGTAAATTCTTGATAGAATAACTATTTATAAAGGGTGTGAGCTAGTAATTTACATAACTAGTTATTTTGGTTGTGTTATATGTTCATCAAGATGCATCTACGCATCAATAGGAACAACATAATCATATACCTGACCAAAATCATTTACCATACCCTGGCCAAAAACATTTTCCTTGTCTAGAATCATATACCTTTCTAAAAACCATACCCTTGTCATTGTCATTTCCTAAATACTTTGTCATTTTCATTTTGCCATTCCCTTGCCATTGTTCCATAACCTACCACTTACCTCAACCTATCACTTGGGGGCAACCCTATTATCATTATATCTAATTACCACATTCTCATATTTTTTATGCCATACCATATGTCATTTTATCATATCATCCCTATTAGACTAAAGCCTATTTTTAGCCATCTTATCCAACCCTTTTGATCTTGATTCCTTTAGTTCTTCCTACATCTTCCATGAGGGGATACCAATCTAGTTTCAGTAGTTTTAGAATTTTATGTTTAAATGATAGTCTATGAACTTAGTGCGATAGTTGATTTAGAAAGTTATCTTTCATTCACATTTAATTAGTGATATTGATTATAATTACCTATGGGAAAATTAGTAATCTACCTTGTGTTACTAATTATAACCACCTATGGGAAAATTAGCACCACAAACCCATGCCATAATTTCCTAAGTATAACTTCCTATGGGTAAATTAAGAACAAAACCTTTACCATGCATTATCGCACCACCTTGCCATTACTATTCTCATTTACCTAGCTATTTGCCTCAATTTTAGAACTTTTATGACCTAGTTGGTTCTCACCACCTTTTGTGTTGGCAGAATTACTATGACTGGAGGTCCTAATGGGACTATGTAGGTTATGCTCGATTTATGTTGAGGTTAGCTCAATCCCCGTTTTCCATACACTCTTACCATTTTGAGAGAAACCTAAGCCAATGCTCTCACCATTTTTTGAGTGGTATATTATCAATCTCTAATGAGTTAAGATACCTCAAAATTCTAAAAACATTCAAAATTTTTAAAATCCCAAAACATTTGTCCTCTCTAAGCCTAGTTAGTCATCTTCGATCTACCCTATTGGGGCAAATAAATTGTTAGGATTATTTCTTTTACTTTTATTTTTAATATTTTTGTGTGTTTTTTTCTTAGTTGTTTATTTGTTTGCTTACCTATTTATTTGCTTTTAGTACTATGCCTTGACTCAATCTATATGCACTCATAGGGTGATTCCTTGAACACTATTCTTGAGTCCATCTAAATTCATACGTCAACATGGTCATCATGGTTTTTATCATTGGTGTATTATTTTTAATTGTTTATTACATTAGGATTAAGTCCTTATGCACATTATGGCTAATTAATCATGATGTTTTATATCATGATGCATACCATTACGTGCTATAGTAAAAATTAAATCAAGAAGTCTTACAAATAATGGAACCATAGAAGTTTCTCTTTGGTATTATTTCATGTAAATTTTTACTTAAGTTCTAAATAAAGAGAGAAAATAAACTCGATATGGGTATGTTTAAAAAACTTGTTTGGTTTTGCACATATTGAATTAGAAGATTATGAAAAGCTCCTCTTTGTCTTAGGAGGAAGACATGTAGATAAGAAAGCACTAAAGTAAACTTGATTTTTAGATAGATAATTGGGTGGATTGCCTAATGATAGCTAGATCTTAGAAGTGAGAGCTTATTTAGGGGTTATCAATCCACATGTTTCAAAAAATCAAGTTCACAAAACTAGAAAGAAGATACTTGCATCAATTAAAGAAGATTACTAAAATTGAACACAAGAATGCTTATTAAGAAAATAGACTATAAATGATCAAATTAGTGATAAATTAATTAATACTAGTGTTAAGGGGTTGGGGTATGCTTCAAAAAATATTAAAAAGGTCTATGAGTGGTCAAAAACATAGAAAACTAGATTTTATTGGGTGTAGGTGGGTGAAAATAGGTTATTGGTTTTTATTACCATAAGTGATCATTGGTAGTTGGGGTGACTATCAGCAATTAAGGTGACTATCAATGATCAGGATAACCATCAAAAGTTGACTATGCAATTTTGGGTTTGACAAAAAGATTAATGATGGGATCTAAAAGGTGGATTTAGAGAGTTATGCAAGGGCTATATTAATTGTGAAATGGAAATAAAACACGTGAATGTTGAAAAATAAGTACTTACCTTACCAGAAGTTGATTAGATGGGTGGTTGATGCAGTTAGCATATTGGTGGAATCTATCTTGATTCTAAAAAAGTAATGGTACCTAAGAGCTTGGTTGAGAGGTAATGACAATTTGGCTCCCAATAAGATGGTTGCTTGATAACATTGATGATGTTGATTGACCTACAAAATAAAACTCCTAAATTTCTGAGCTCCAGATAATTATTGCATATGCCTTTAACCTCCTAGGCCTCTCTCTCTTATAGGCACAAGAAAGAGGTGGAAGTGAAGGTGTAATTGGGCCATCTAAATATAAATTGTCCATGTAAAGGCTCATAACAAGATTTAGATGAGCTATATTTAGAAAATCAAAATGATGGTTTTCATGTTATTTGTTAAGAGGTGTATCTTAACCATCGATAGTCAGGGGTTCCTTAGGCTGATCGATGTTGATCACCCTAACCATATATGATTAGGGTCCAAAGGAAAAGGGTCCTAAAGGATGAGTTCACTCAGCTTGATGAAATTAGGTGTAGATGGATTTGGTGAGGCCAGATGGTGTAGGTTGGTCCCAAAGGAGTCCTAAGTAGATCCAGGGGGATTTTTGACATTTAAAAATGTAGGTGTATATATTTATGGTGTCTACATTTTTACCCTTTTTATTGTGTGGCTTATGTGAATGAGTTGAAAAATAAAAATAGAGTAGGGGTCAAAGGTCTGGCTACCTTGAGAGTGGAAGGAGGTGTTCCCCCTCAAACTAGGAGTTAGTGAGGTGAAAAGTCTCCTACATGATTTTTATGTTTTTAGTGGGTATCTAAGGTAGGAAGTACTCCCATGGAAAACACGAAAGGGTCATGTGTCATGGGTATCTGAGGTAGGAAATGCTCTCGATAAGACACAAGTGGGTTAGTATGTGCGAGGTAGCACAAAATGTAAAAGGGATCAACATGCAAATGTTTTCACTATCATCAAAAATACTTGGAAATAAGTGTCACAAAATTACATGTTAGATGGGATAAAATAGACTAATAGTGAGGTAATGATGTGGTCAAGTTGGTGGGATTAGGGCATCACCAAAAGTAGGTAAAACTAGGTGTAGTATGGTATAAATGGTAGTTTGTAGGTGAAAGTGAAAAAAGGGGGGTGTTGTAGGGTTTCTTAACTGTCAATGGTCAAGGTCCCAAAAAGGTGACCATCGATGATCACCTTGACCATTGATGATCAGGGGAAACCTTAAAAATCTAGATGGGTAAAAGTAAAAAATAAAAGTATTGACATTGTTACTATTATGCCTTATTGAATTTATCTTTGGTGATATCTATGTTATGCAAGGAGAGTGCTTGTTGAGGTGGTGAGTTTTTGTTGGATAGAAGTGAGTGGGTTGATTACATGCGTCTAAGAAGTAGTGAGCATGAGGACATGGCTAAGTACCTGCTCATGGGCTCAAACCATGGAACGAGGTCATGGAATGAGATAGGGGTGCATTAAAATTATTAAAGTAGGCTTGTTTGTGCATTGTTGAATTTGTTTGGGTGGGTAGGTCTAGAAATGTGCAATTTTGCTTATATGCCCTAGGTAGGGTTTTTAAGGTTTTTAGGTAGATTAGTAGGTAAAATGGTACACTGATAGGGTGGGTGGGTGAATTAGGCAATATGTTAGGTGGTTAAGGTGTCAAGGCTAGGTTTTTAATTAAGTTTAGTACATGTTGGGTGTTTGTATTTACCTTTAGGGGTTTTAGGCATTTCAGCCATGGAATGCCCATAGGTGACCATTGACGATCAAGTTTGACCATCGATGGTTGACACCCTAGGAATTAGGGTTCACCAATAATTGGTAGTTAACATAATTACCAATAGTTGGGTAGGATAGGTTAGACTTTTTTTATAAGTTTTTTAGGGTTTGGTTAGGGTTAAATGGAATGAGTAACGGTGATGGGTAGGGGTTGTTTAGGCTACTAGGGTTAGGTGTTTGATGGTTAGGTTTTAGGTAAGTTGTTTAGGGTGTATTTAGGGATAACATGTGTTAAAGGCTAGGGTTAGGTCAAATATTTTGGGGTTAGATTAAGGGTAAGGTTATGGTTTTGGTTAATGGTTAGGTAAGGGTAATGGGTTGATAAGCTAATCTACGTTGTTAGGGGGTAATGTATCTAGGGTGAGATAGGTGGGTAGGAGTGATTAGGGAATAGGTTAAGTATTGAAAAGGTAGGGTAGATAGGCCTATTAATAATAACTTAGCCCAGCATTTGGTTTAGTACAAACTCAGGAGTAGATCCAAATGTGCAACTATGTGTCATGCATCTTCTCTATGCTTCTTTAGGATATGACCACAGATGATTAGGCATACATGGAAGAGGTAGGGCTAGGAGTGATGTGGCACTACCAATATGTGCCTAGAGATACGTCAATGATAGTAGCACTCATCGAGAGATGGGATCCTACTACTAATATCTTCTTGTTATTGATCAAGGAGATGATGATTCTCTTAGGGGATGTACATAAGATCACTTGACTCCCACTATATTGCAAGGTGATATAACAAATAGATGAGGAAAAAGATAAGTATGTTGAGTATCTATATGGAGATGATAGTGACCAAGTCTAGTGGCATTCTGGAGGGTTTAGCTACATAGATTATATGAGAGAGCTCTAGAGGAGAGGAGATTGATGATGATACTGATGATTGCTATTACATACTTTGGTCTCCCAAATTCAAGTAGTAGAAGGTTTTCTTATATATTTTTAGGTGTATTAATAGAGTTTTTACTTGGGAGTATAGTGTTTTGTTAGGTCCCAATTTTGCTAGTTTAGATTTATAGGGAGCTATAGGGATTTAGACACCATTAGAGATATGGTATTAGCATGGGCCTAGTTCTTCATTGTTGGGATTATGAGCACATCTAGGTTCTAAGGTTGATGGGATTGCCATGGGTAGGGTACATACAACTAGAGTTCCCTATTAATTTCATGAGATGGAGATATGACTATGTTGCATCAGGGGTAAGAAGTAGAGCACATGACGTTGATTGGTTTAGAGGTGCCCTAGGTTCATTGGTAGCTAGGGACATCACTTAGAGACCATACCTATATTTTCCAATCTTGCTAGGCTACAAGAGGTAGACCCTCACTATGTAGAGTTATAGGTGGATATTGGGCCACTGAGAGGGTGAGCTTGATTTGATTCTATTAGACTGAGTATGATACTAGTTTGACTTGCTATAGGGTTTACCAAGTCCACATCCCTGGTCTAAGAAGTAGGACTCAAAGGTTTAGTTATTGATGCCTCAATCTATCTTGATATTTCTAGATGGTGATTTTGAGGAGCTTCTTTTTAGGGACCGTGTAGATGACATAGGGTACACAAATGGTTATATGGCTTAGTACTGGCTAACCTATATAGTGAAAGATGTTAGTGGAGATGACAGAGGGGTAGGGCCAATGGCTATAGATCTAGCCAGCCAAGATGGATAGGTAGGGGTGGTGTTGGTTTTATCCTAGGCTTAGATACAAGTTCTATAGGGATAGGTGGTTAAACTATAAGGCTAGACCACCATATTACAGGTTTAGATTGGCTATACATAGGCATCCCTAAGTATAGTTATGTAGGAGAGGGGCCTGCTAAGATATAGGGTTAGAGTAGGTATAGTATTAGAAGGGCCACTAGGAATAGTACCATAGTCACTATACCTAGCCACCATAGAGGAACTCAGATACTATGAGGTGATGGTGCTAGACCAGTTGCCCCAGGCCATGAGATATACAAAGTATAGAGCTAGTTCGGTAGGTGGCCCCTCGATAGCTACTCTAAGTTAGTGGGCTACTACAATGGGTCAATTAGGGGTCCCAGAGGGACCACCACCAGGTATAGGTGTAGGTATAAATGGGGCCATTGGTAGTGGTGCAGGTTCATGATTATGTTTAAATGCATTATTATGATGTACTATTTTAATACCAACTTGTGCATCAATATAGTGAGATGTATATTTTTTTAAGAGAGTTGATACATTATTTCATGTATTATTTTTTGATGATTTGATGTATATGATACATGGTTTTCATTGTTATATATGATAGATGCTTATGGATCATGTGGTGCTCATGTTTATGATTATGTTTATGGCTTATGGTTCCTAAATTGTGGTGTATGATGTTAGTGTTCTAATTAGTAGCTTAGGCATATGGTGCTAGAAAGATAGTTATGATGTTATGATTTTGTTCATGGATATGATAGGATGTGTTATTGATGGATGTATGTTATATAATAATGTAATGGCTTTGTTTATGGTTATATGGATGGAATGGTAAATGGTATATGCTATGATGTCTTTCTCATTGATTTGGTTTATACTTATATTGGTGTAATGATATGCTTATAGGCTCATATGATGTGATAATTGTAAATGGACAGGTTAATGTTTATGGTCTATTATGATATGCTTACATTGAGTTTGATGTATAGAGAGATAGATGGTGTTGCTTATTGACATAATTGATAATGTTCATGCTTTTGATGTGATGTTTGTTATTCACGATTAGAGAGGTAGAATGTGAATATGGTTAAAGATGAAAATACATGAAGTAAATAGGTAACAAATTAGATGTGTAGGAAAGTGATAAGAATCATGAGAGGTATATCCACATGAACTGATAAAAGATAAGAAAAAAGAACATGATGTCTTTTCATTAGTAAGGACCAACTCGAAATCTAAATTTGGATTGGCTTAGTGAAGAGAAGCCTTTCAGATGATTTGCATTAGCATGTTTAGGTTGATAAATAGGTATCTTGATCACATTGTCTCAATCAAGCTCATAGTCCCATGCACATGATATGTAGAGGGAGAATGGGTGAAACTGGAACTATTAGTGAGACTAGTATGCCTTATCGATAGGTCATTCAAAGAGGTAGTATAAACAAGTCTATGTTTATATATAAAGTGTAGACTCATCAATGTGAGAAGTCTACTAAGGAGAATCAATTATAGATTTCCAAGATTATTTCATTTATGATAATCGATTATATATTTTAAAATTATCATGTTTTTGCTTGGGAGTTTTTGCTATTTTGTTTTTATTTTAGGGTTGGGGAAGCTGATCGATGTGAGAAGCATCCAAGAAATTGCTAGATTTCAAAAATGTTTTACTCAACCATCCTTCAAGGGAGTGGTCTAAGTTTATGTGCGTAGTTTAAATACTTTTGATAGATGTCCTTCAAGGGAGCAGTCTACCTTATGTTTTATCAATTTTAAATGATTTTTCAATAGTTGTCCTTCAAGAGAGTAGTCTACAAATGCTAAGAATGACTCATAAGTTGTTTATAAATTTTGATATTGTTTTCACTTTACATAGACTTACTTATACATGCTTAATGGATTACCTTTATGAAGGCAAAATTAGGTTGACACAAAGGTCCAATCGATGAAAAAGGGGTATAGGTGGTAATGACCATAGGAACCAATTTCAAAAATATAGGAAGTACTATGAGAATCATGCCATGGATAGAGTCATGGTACCCATAGTTCAAGATTAGGCTATAATTATGATGGATAATCACATGATTCAATTTTTGTCAATTGCCCCTAAAAAGAGGGAAGTGTATGTGGTTGTAGGGGATGATATTAAGTTAGATAAATGATGATTGTGATCCCTGTTTAACAATAAAAGGGTCATAGATGTGAAGCATTGAGAGGGTCAGGTTCTAGTTTGCCTTCAAGAGAGGAAAAATGATAATCTCCTTATCCATACTTATGGGTTATGATGTAGGGTCCAAGCCAATTGAAATAAAATTTGCCCTTTTTGCTTTTCTCCATAGTAATTACATGTTGATTTTCCTTGAGAACAAGATCTCCAATATTGAATTCTTGGAATTTTAAGTGTTTATTATAGGAAAATTTTATTCATTCTTGATAGACATAGAGATGGGAAAGGGCATCCAAAATATGCTCATCAAGTAGCTCAAGTTGAGCTAAACATTCTTGACAATAGTCATTTTTTGAAATAAGATTGCACAAAGATATGTGAAGAGAAGATATTTGGACTTCAAGAGGCAATACAGCCTCGACTCTAAACATGAGAGAAAAAGGTATAGTACCTATAAGGGTTTAGATGCTAGTATGATATTCCCATAAGGCAAAAGGGATGTGCAAGTGCCAATCCTGACCTGAGGCATTAACCATTTTGATAAGCATGTTGTTAAGGGTTTTATTAGAGGCTTTGGCTTATCCATTTGCTTGTGAGTGATAAGGTGATGAAAAGCTAAGTTTAATACCAAATACATCACAAAGGCCCTAGGCTTGTTTGTTTTTGAAATATTTTCCATTATCAATGATGATCTTATAAGGCACACCAAAATGGCAGATGATATGGTGGTTGATAAATTTGATAATCTTTTCATCTTTTGTTGAGATAAGAGGAATAGCTTCCACCCATTTGCTAAAATATTCAGTCATAGTATGTCATGTCCCCTTTTTCGTGGACATTGACAAACTTGATGGTTAGCCTATTATACGACCTTCGTAGGCTAATAGGATGGATAGAGGGTCATAATGGAGCTTGGTTTGACTTTGATTTGCAGAATTTCTACATTTGGTTTTCATTCAGGTTATTGTAGTTGCGTTGGGCCTGAGCTCCTACTTTTTAGGGATATTTGATATACAGTAGAGCACCTTTATTTTGGTATGGTCATGTGCAGAATCACTCCCTGATTCACCTGCTTCGATCGGTTTGAGGATCCGACGTATATTGAGGGAGATATTAATATTTGATTGATTTAATCAAATATTAATTATTTGGTCTAATTAATAATTAATTATTAATTATTTGGTCTAATTTTAAATTAGAAAACCCTAATGCTAATTTAAGAAACCCTAATTAGGGCAAGCATATCTTTTGAGGGTATAAGGGTTTCACATGGAGGCCATTATTGATTATGCATAGATTATTGATTATTGAAAATTGAAGAAATTCTTCTGTGAAGACTGAGCCAAGGGTTCCAGGATTCCATTACAGTGGAGAACGTCAACTCTTCATTGTGTGTGATTTAGAGGCTGTGAAATATCAGCTGATTTATTGCCAACTTGAGAGATAGCTTCATCCAAAAGTTATCACAGAGGTATACAGATTTGAGAGATAGCTTCACACAAAAGTTATCACAGTATTCCAGGTATTTCTTGAGTTAGTTTATGTTTTGTTTTAATAAATCATATAGAGATAGATCTACTATATTAGACACCATATATTTCCAGATCAGGGATCAAACAGAAAGGTTGTGCTAAATTGGCGGCCGTACGAAGTCCGTACAGGTTCGTACAGATCCACGCAGGTACCGACCTCGGCAGGCAGAGAGCTTCCATTGACCGACATCGGTCAACTTTGGACCGACGAAGGCAGAAATCCGACCGACAGTGACCGATGTCGGTGATATATCGACCGATGACGGCGTCTGTGTGTCGACAAAGAAAAACCGAGACTTCCAGAATTGCAAGTTTATTCCCAATTTGCATGAATTTAGGGTTTTAAGACCATATCTGTAATATTATTTGATTTGCACAAGAGAGGACTGTATTTGTACTCATCTGAACTAGTGATAAGATCTTTGATCTGCTATTGTAATATTTACTATGGTTATTATTTATCTGTAATCTGAATTTATTTTGCAAAAATTGGATCTTTGATCAGAGCTTTAGATTTTATATATTCCCAATTGGTTGGGGATATTACAGTGGTATCAGAGCTTTTGTGCAGATAAAAGGAGCCCCTAAGTAAGGGACATCACAGTGGTATCAGAGCCAAATTCCTGCCATCCTGTTGGGCACATCAGAACTAATGTCTTGCCATCCTGTTGGGTAGCTTGGGTATCAGTATGGCTTTAACAGATGTCAAAGATTTGGAAGAAAGAATGCACAATGTGAAGAAGAAGCTAGATAATCCATTCCAGCAAGCAGATGACATTCTAAAAAATTTGGAGGAGTTAGAAATTTATTTAAGCAAGGTTGAGTAGTTAAATTCTTATGAGATGCAAACAGTGTTATCTCCAGCGTTTGATTCGTTGGTGAAGCCTCGATTATTGAGACATCATGATGAGGTGGTAAGACTTGCAACTCTCTCTTGTATTAGTGAAATCATGAGGATCATAGCTGGCTTTGATTTTAATGATGATCAGATTATGAGAGAGGTACTTTATGCCATGGTAAAAAGCTTCGAAAAGTTGGATAACATTAGAGACCCTCATTTCTCAAGGAGGGCAAGGTTACTTGAAACATTTGCAAGGTATGGGTTTGAAAACATTATGATGTTAGTAGGTTGTATTGGTGAAATTTGCATGATGTTTAAAATATTTTGGAATATTTTAGATGAGTTTCATTCTAGCAATATATTAGCATCAATGCACTCTATTATGTTCACAATCTTGTTTGAGGAGGAGGATAAAATTTCTAAACTGTTGGCAGAATATTTATGGTATGTTTGGACAAAAGGGAGAAATGTCTCACCTAGAGCTTGTATGTGGTTAAAGAGTTTAATTAATAGGCCCAAGGATCGTAGTGCTTTCCCTATGACATGCAGCAACTTGCATGATGAGTTTGACAGTCATGCTGATCCAGTACAGGGAGATATTAACACATCTTCAGCTAATGATTTATCTGCATTATCTTCACAGGCAGGAGTAGTTGAGGATGTTTTGGATGAGCTTTGTCTTAAGGTAAGTCTAACTTAGGAGTTAGACAGTGAGGATGAGTCTGATGCTTGCATTCAGAGTGTGGAGGTGTACTCAGATGTTAGTACACTGAGTGTTGGTGATGATTATGTTTCTATAGCTGCTTATGAGGAGCATGTGGTTGAGGCTCACACGCATATTCAGGACTTGGGAGTACCTGATTCTGAGGAGTTTGGGATACCAGTGGAGTCGAGTCTCTAGATTGATTCTTCTCACACATTTGATAGCGTGGTACAGTTGGTTGTGCCACAGTTACAGAGGGATCAGTTATGGGATGGATTAACACCATCTTTTGTAGATGAAATTTGCAGTTGCCAATTACATAGCCTACAGTATCGACACATCCAGGGCAGTTGTGATTTCAGAGATTGGTTGAGTTGTGTTCACCAATTTGATTATGGGTTCCTCTTTGTTTTACTTCTGATGATATTGCAGGTACTCACATTGATTCACAGCAGTGCAGAGCATAACTACATTTGGGATCCAGGTGGATCGAGTAGTTCATTGTTCCGAGATTGCTTGGGGACAAGCAATTTTTGGAGGGGCAGATTGTCATGTCCCCTTTTTCATGGACATTGACAGACTTGATGGTTAGCCTATTATACGACCTTCATAGGCTAATAGGATGGATAGAGGGTCATAATGGAGCTTGGCTTGACTCTGATTCACAGAATTTCTACATTTGGTTTTCATTCAAGTTATTGTAGACGCATTGGGCCTAAGCTCCTACTTTTTAGGGATATTTGATATGCAGCAGAGCACCTTTATTTTGGTATGGTCATGTGCGGAATCACTCCCTAATTCACCTGCTTCGATCGGTTTGAGGATTCGACGTATATTGAGGGAGATATTAATATTTGATTGATTTAATCAAATATTAATTATTTGGTCTAATTAATAATTAATTATTAATTATTTGGTCTAATTTTAAATTAGAAAACCCTAATGCTAATTTAAGAAACCCTAATTAGGGAAAGCATATCTTTTGAGGGTATAAGGGTTTCACATGGAGGCCATTATTGATTATGCATAGATTATTGATTATTGAAAATTGAAGAAATTCTTCTGTGAAGACTGAGCCAAGGGTTCCAGGATTCCATTGCAGTCGAGAACGTCAACTCTTCATTGTGTGCGATTTAGAGGCTGTGAAATATCAGCTAATTTATTGCCAACTTGAGAGATAGCTTCATCCAGAAGTTATCACAGAGGTATACAGATTTGAGAGATAGCTTCACACAGAAGTTATCACAGTATTCCAGGTATTTCTTGAGTTAGTTTATGTTTTGTTTTAATAAATCAAATAGAGATAGATCTGCTATATTAGACACCATAGATTTCTAGATCAGGGATCAAACAGAAAGGTTGTGCTAAATTGGCGGCCGTACGAAGTCCGTATAGGTCCGTACAGATCCACGCAGGTACCGACCTCGGCAGGCAGAGAGCTTCCATTGACCGACATCGATCGACTTTGGACCGACGATGGCAGAAATCCGACTGACAGTGACCGACGTCAGCGATATATCGACTGATGACGGTGTCTGTGTGTCGACACAGAAAAACTGAGACTTCCAGAATTGCAAGTTTATTCCCAATTTGCATGAATTTAGGGTTTTAAGACCATATCTGTAATATTCTTTGATTTGCACAAGAGAGGACTATATTTGTACTCATCTAAACTAGTGATAAGATCTTTGATCTGCTATTGTAAGATTTACTATGGTTATTATTTATCTGTAATCTGAATTTATTTTGCAAAAATTGGATCTTTGATTAGAGCTTTAGAGTTTATATATTCCCAATTGGTTGGGGATATTACAGTGGTATCAGAGCTTTTGTGCAGATAAAAGGAGCCCCTAAGTAAGGGACATCACATAGTAATGATAGAATGATGTCATTGTGAAGAGTGGGGGTTGATTCCATTGATAAGGTCCAAACCCCATTATGAAAAGGGCCAAAATTCCTCAAAAACATGAAGATTATTACTAGGTGTGTGATGTAAATTAGAATGTTATTGACATTTGACACACTTTTTCACATAATCACAACACTCTTGATTAAGGGTGGGCTAGTAATAGCCCAAGTAGAGGATGAACTTAGCCACAATGATTCCACTAAAGTGGGCCCCACAAATACCCTCATGTGTCTCATTGATAGCATGAGAGGCTTTTAGACCATGAAGGCAACATAATAGGAGGCCATCAAAACCATGTTTATAAAGAATGCCTCCTATAATGGTGTAACAAGAGGTGATATGAATAAACACTTGATGGGCATTCCTAGAGAGGCCAAAGGGAACTATGCCAAGGTGAGGTTAGTCAAAGGTTTGTTGATACCAAAGGTTAGGTAGAATCTCTTCCACACTAAAGATGGTTAGAGTGTCTGATTTGGTATAAGAAGGTTCAATGAGGTGATGGATAATGACTGATAGTTTGGATTCTGAGGGTGCTAATGGGATATAAGATGCAAGAGAAGCCATGGTATTGGTAAAATTGTTGGTAGATCATGGGGTGGTTTGAATATGGTAGTGTTTGAATGATGCTAAGAGTTTTATAACTAGTTATCTATATAGTTGCATCATTTCATTCTTACACTAGTAAATGTTGTTAACTTGGTTGACCATAAGTTAGGAGTCATGAAAGATATTGATTGTTCTGACTCCTAAGGCTAAGGTAGTTTGGAGACCTATTGCTAGGGCTTCATGCTTGACCACATTGTTGGTGCATTCAAATTCAAGTTTAAATGACAAAGGAAGTGGTTCACCGATAAGGGGGATAAGGATGATACTAGCTCCCCCACCCTACTGACATTTAGAACCATTGAAAAGCATGGTTATGTAATTGATAAAACATAATTGAGATAGACTTGTGATTGACTCATTTGTCAATTCAAGAGGGGGAGGTTGCATGTCTTTTAGGGGTGCATCAGCCAATTGGTTAGTAATAACTTGCCCCTTGATTGATTTCTACTGGAGGAACTCAAGGTCAAACTCAGCTAAAAGCATGAGCCTCTTAGCCATATGTTGGTTTTGGTATGGTTTGGATTGTATGTACTTGAGTGGGTTCATATTAGTTATGATAAAAGTTTTGTGGTTAAGAAGGTAGTGGCATTTTTTAGTGGCCATGAAGATTAGATCCAAGCAAAGTTTCTCAATATGTGTGTACCAAGTCTCATACTTGAAAAGTGTGTGGCTAATGTAATAAATGGATTTCTCTTTGCATTGTTCATCTTGATGGGCAAGCATTGCCCCTAAGGAATGGTAAGTGGAAAAGATATAAAGGTAGAAAGGTTGTTCGTCCTTAAGAGGTGTAAGGATAGATGGAGATAGATGGTCCTCTTTGAGTGCATCAAAGGCCTTTTGACAATCAATATTCCACTTAAAAGAGATGTCCTTTTTTAAGAGGTGGTGGAAGGGTTGACACTGATCAGAGAGTTGGGAGATAAAATGGTGAATGGATTGTAGCTTCCCCTACAAACTGTGGAGTTGTTTAAGATTGGTTGGAGGTAGCATCTTGAGGATGGCTTTGATCTTGGTCAAATCAACCTTGATTCCTCAAAGTGAAATGATGAAGCCTAGAAGTTTATCTGATAAGACCCTAAAAACACATTTCATAAGATTGAGGTAGACATGATAATGGATAAGTATCTCAAAGATCATCTTGAGAATGGTTAAGTGGTATTGGCAAAGTTTACACTTTTTGAGAAGGTCATCCACATAGTGTTCAATGATTGTATGGATAAGGTCATGGAAAATATAGGTCATGGCATGTTGGTAGGTTGCACCAAAATTCTTAAGACTGAATGGCATGAATCTACAATAAAAATTCCCCCATCAGGTGATAAAGGTAGTTTTGTGCTGATCTTTAGGGGTAGTAAAAATATGATTATAACCTAAGAATCCATCCATGAGTGAAAACATCTTGTGGCCTATTGCGAGATCAACAAGTTGATCGATACTAGGTAGAGAAAAGTCATCCTTTGGGTAGGCAAGGTTGAGGTCACAAAATTCCACATAGATACGTAGTCCCCTATGGCTTTAGTGATAGGCATGATGTTTAAAACCCATTGAAGATAATCAATAGGTTGAATGAATTTGATAGAAAGGAGGAATTAGAGCTCTTATTTGATAAAGAGAGCTATGTAAGGATGCATGTGATATGTTTTTTGTCTAAAAAGCTTGGCATCATGATTAGTCACAATGTTATGGGTGGAAATAGTGGGGTCAATACTTTTCATGTCAGCATATGATCAGGTAAATGTAATACTATGATCTTGAAGGAAGGTAAGGAAGTCATGTAGTTCTTCAGGGGTGAGAGTTTGGCCTAGTTTAACAACATGGGGGTTATTCATATTACCTATGTCAATATCCATGGTGGGTTCATTCAACATGGTTGAGGTCTCCATAGGTAAGTATTTGTGGATGGAGGAATCAGGGGCACTAAGGTTCATCATCCTGGCACTAGATAGTATGAATAGTAAGAGAGTCTTCTCCTACCAGTTCAAGATAGACTAAAGGTATGGATACAAGTTCCCCTTCCTTTTAATAAGTTAGGCGGCTGATGGTAATCATGTTGATGAAAAAAATTAGGTGGGATGATGTCTTCATCCTCACCCATAGGTAGGCGGGGTGTTGGTGAGGAAGGGGTCTCATTTTCAACAATGGTAGGGGTAGCTTTTTTGAATTTTTTCTTATTGGGTAGAATGAAGCCAAGGTCATTTTTCTCATGAGGCTTTTGGGTCTCAATCAAGGTCAATGTGTGTGGTTCATGCTCATATCATCCTAAAACAAATCCCTTCTAGGCACACCTATGAAGGTATAGTTTGGTGAAGTCTGGGTTGTCGAAATAAGAGAAAGTGGAGCTGAATGGTTGAGTTGAAGAGGGAGTGGTGATATCATTAAGTAGCTTATCAATTCCCCTATAGATAAAGTGGGTTTGACAACTTGAAGGCCCCAATGGGGTAATGACTCCAATGTTGGGATCATAACCTAGTTGTTGGATGAGCCTTTCATATTCTTAGGGAGTTTGGAAGGTGTCAAGGGTGAGGAGACAGTATTCTCCAAGGGTAAGGTGTTAAAAGGTGGGTTCCAAAGGATCAGTGATGGGTATCTAGTAATGGGGATAAATAAACTGGTAGATTCCTTAGTGGGAGGGGAAGTAATAGCTTTAGCTTTCATGTATGAGGGCTTGGTGGTGTTTTTTTATAGTGCTTTGGATGGAGGTAAGAGAATGTCATTAGGTCGATAGGTCATATTGCATCAACTTGACCTTCATGTTTAAACTTGACATAATGATGGAGAGTGGAAGGTACAAAACCCATGGCCCAGATCCAAGGTTTCCCTAGTAAAACATTGTACTAGAATTCACCTTTGACTTCATTAAAGAGTTCAAGAAGCATGTGAGCTCCTAGCTGAATGTGAAGGATGATAGTTGCCAAGGTGGTAGTCATAGTGTCATTAAAGTATCTAAGGATGACTGAAGTTTTGGACATGATATTGTCTAGTAGCTTGAGTTTCTCATAGGCATAGGAAGATATGAAGTTGATATTAGCTCCCCCATCGATCATAACCTATTTGATGTGGGTTTGGTTGATGTGGGTTGTAATAAAAATAGGGGGATCTGGGTCCTTAAGATGGATAGAAGGTATCTTCAATTCCTTGAAGGTAATAAGGGTGGAGAGTTGGAGAGTGCCTATAAAGACCTCTATGGATTGGGAGTCTCCGAGTCTAATGTCAATAGCATTTATAGCCTCTATCATGGCCTGATGATGGTGGGGTAAGGAAAAAATTAGCTCATAGAGGATCATCTTAACTAGGGTATGGTGAAGTTGTTTAAGAATGACCTTCCTAATGGATTCAGAGGGGTTATCCTTTGAGGTGCCTAAGATGGTAACTTTAGGCTTAGTTGTAGATGTGGAGGTTTGGATCTTGTTTGGTTTAGGGTTAGTTGGTGGATATGACCATGGAATGCACACTTTGGCCTTCCCTTTATCCATTTTTTGTGATTATGTGACCAAATTAATGGTATGGATAAAGGATCAAGGTGTGATGGGGGGTTGGGTAGATTCTTTGTCACTCTGAGGTGAGAGTGGGGGATTAGGAATGTATTGGTGACTAGTTTTTGGGTGTATTGGTAAATGAATGGATGGAAGGTCATCTACTAAAAGATCATCCTCATCATAGAGTTGGTGGATAATGGCCTAGAGAGCTTTGTAATTTTTTGTGTCATGCACAAGTGTCCTATGATAGGAGTAGATTTGA
The DNA here is from genome assembly GCA_037957365.1 of Torreya grandis. Lineage (NCBI taxonomy): Eukaryota > Viridiplantae > Streptophyta > Pinopsida > Cupressales > Taxaceae > Torreya > Torreya grandis. The sequence goes on along the minus strand of JARHVA010000128.1, from coordinate 5,877,068 downwards.
CAGTCATCATACCAAGTCAGCTTTGGACCAAGAGGATCAAAAGGTTTGATAAGAGTTAATGTGAGGTAGGAAATCTACAATAATATTTAAATAATGGTCGTATAGGATTATTCTAAAGGCAAGAAAGGTTTAGGGTTCATAGTTTGGGTTGGTAAGATGGGTGTTTTGGTGGAAATAGGTTTGGTGAGAGATGGTTTGGGTAAGGTTGTGTTTCTAGTTGATGGTTTTGGTTTGGATATGTTGGTAGTTGGGGTGGCCAAATTTTATGGTCTAACTATTGGTAATCTAAGAAGGACCGGCACATTAGATATTAAGTGGGCTAGTTTAATCAATGGTAGTGGGTGACATATGTTAAAAAAGGGTTGTTTTTTAATCAAAGTGGAAGGGTGAGGCCCTAAGATAGAGGGCAAGGTAGAGAGAGGTAGAGTCTTATTAATGTGTCCCTTTAATGTTTTCATCATTTTGGTTGGTGTGGGTCAAGACCTAGGTATAGGATTGGGTAAACTTAAGTCTACTTTCAAGGATGGGTGAGCCAAACTCTGATTAGGGAAGGCACCAAGAGTTTTGAAAGGTTTGGCTAGTGATGTGGCCATTGTTTTGGTTGACTAAGAAGGTGAGGGGTTGATAGAAGTTTAGATTGGTTTAAGAGGTGGTGGATAGATGATGTATTGGTTGGTTAGAGGCATGCTATAAGGTTCAAGTTTATTGATGTAGGGAATCCCTAACTATTGCCAAAAAGTGGTTTGATCCATATCTAGTTTTGTAGCCATACCTAATTTTTGAATGAGTTTGGAAAAATGTTTGTATACTAGTCTAGCCTCCTAGGTAAAAGGTGTTGAGGAGACACCTATGGGTTGAGGAGGAGGTTTGATAGCCTCATTTGTTTCCTTAATCAATGGAGGTGAGTTCAGGCTAGGTGGCCACTTCATGAGGGGTTTTTATGAAAAAGTTGCTCCCATGGGCATGATGTCCATGGTTGTGGCTTGGTCTATAATTAAGGGAGATGGAAAGATAGGAATGGTTATTTCTTTGGGTTGGCTATCTAAAGTTATTCTTGATGATTCCAAAGACTCTATGAATAAAGCTAAATAAAAAATAACTTCCTTGGTTTGGGCCTCTGAAGGAAGGGAAAGTGACTCTGCCACCTTGGTAGATAAAGTGGGGGAAAAGAAGGTAGGTTGAATGATAGGCATAGCAAAGACCATATTGATTGTGTGGGAATCATGAGAATACTCATCTTATGTGTCATCATCTTTGATAGGGGCATGGTTGGAAAAAGGTTTCTTGAAGATGTCAAGAGCTTGATTTTGAGGGGCATTGGGATTATCTAACATGAGTTCCCCTTTGTAAATAAGACTCTAAACAACATTATTGAAATTTTCTATCAATTGACATTGTATCCAATTACCTGATGAAAATCATAGAGGTCATTCTCATTGTACCAAGTAGGTGCTAGATGATAAGAATCAAACTATTGGAGAGGTTTGATGGGTGGAAGTTGTATAAGGTTAGCTTTTAGTATCTTTTTCAAAACTAAGGTATAAGATTCTCCAAGTGGAGTGAATTATTTTTAGTTGCTTTAGTTTGAGTTCCTTGTATTTTGGTTGGAGTTAATGCAAGAATTTTGTTGATTGACATTGGGTGGAGGGTAAGTTTTAAGGATGATGGCATTCATAGTTCCCCTAGTCTTGGTTCTGGTATTGGCTTGGTTGCTTGGTTTATAAGAAGAGGTTTCATTGGTATTGAAGGTAGAGTTATTATTTTGTAACTTCAATTTACCCTCATTTATGACCCATTTTTTTATCTTGTGTGCCATGGTAAAATCCTCATAAAAAGTTTTGAAGCTTTAGACACACAGTGTAGAAGATATATGTTAGGCATAAGCTCAAGCAAAAAGTTGTATAAGTTCAAGTTGAAGAAAATAAAATGAAAGATAATTAATCAAGCTTCTCTAATGGGTAAAAAAATTAGAAATGGATTCATCATCAAATTTCTTGATAGAATAGAGGTCTATGATAGAGACCTTCTTGGAAATGTTAATGGAAAAGTGATCTAAGAAGACTTGTGTTAGTTGGGTGAAAGAAAAGATGGAATTATTTGTGAGGGTACTATACCAATTGAGTGTTGGGCTAGATAAAGACATGGGGAAGGTTCAAAGGAGAAGGGTATCATCATAATAAATCATGTAATATGCATGCCTGAAAGCCCTAAGGTGTTGTTGGGGGTCCTCCCTACTTTGAAATTTGGTAAATTTTGAAAGCTCCCATTGAGGAGGGTAAGGTCTGATGGGGAAAGAAGGATGAATATATTCATTACAAATTTGATCATAGGATATGATGTTATGATCCCATAAAATGGATGACTCAAGGTTGGTCATCATGTCCATGAGCATTTTCATTAGGTCAGTTTGAGGTGGTGCACCAAAAGGATTGTAAGACTAATATTGTGGTTGAGGTTGGGCAACATATTGGTAATTATTTGGCAGCTGAGAGGCTATCACATATTGGAATGTGAATGTTAGATGTTGGGTAGGGTAGGTGGATGATGGTGGTTGGGTAGTGGGTACATACCCTTGTGGGTTAGTGATGTATCCTATATTAGGTACAATAGGTAATTGCTAAGGAGTCCCTATGGATTAGGCATGGGTGGTAGTTGGGTTGGTGACAAGAGGTGAGGTAGTGACCTTTGTGCTAATGGGTGGTGAAGTAGAAGGGATAGGTATCCCTAATCTTGTTAAAGGGGTGTTGACCAATGGGTTGGTTTTGATAGAGGGAAGGTTGGTGGTGCTAGTAGTGGGTATTACAATAAAAAATGGAGTGTGATGGGTTAATGGTTAGGTTTTTTACAAGGTAGAGGAGTCATTAGTATGGGTAGAAGGTGTAAGGGTATTAGTTGGATAGGTTGGTTTTTAGTTGTGGCATCAAAGGGGTTAGTAGATGAAGATGCTTGGGTGGTTGAAGGTTGGGTGGTGATCATGGCAACAGGGATACCTTTCATAAGTTGGGAAGGCATGCTATAAGGAGGATCTTGAGGTGGAGTTGAAACTGGAATATGGTGAGGGGAGGTGTTAAGATAGTGTTAAAGGGAAATTGGATTGTTGTCTAAAAAAGTGGTAAAATCCATGTCTCTTTATGTAAATACCTTAGGAAAATTCAGGCTTCCTAATGGAAGAGGTGAATCTTTTGCCTTAAAGACATACTCCATAGATGAAGAAGTAAAAGAGGTTAATTTAAGTGACAGGTTTTACTCTAATAGGTATCTTTGTTATTGGCAAGTGAGAACCATACAAGAAAAAGGAGAGATAAAATAAGAACAAACTCACCACTCAAAAAAGAGTAAGACAAGAAACTGATCAAGGAAATTAAGACACACATTATGAAGTATGTTAAGCCTAGAGGTTAGTTTTAATCTTGCTTTTGGTTTATGCCTTAGTTTTTGTGATAGAAGTTGGTTTGTAGATCAAATACTATTGAAGTATTCTATGGTTGTTTTCAGGTGGTTTAGGTGCTCAAAATAATCTATATTAGAATCAATATGTGGCTTGGTATTGGGTCTTATCCCCTCACTTCATAGTCCCACAACAATAAGGGTGTCGAGTGCTTAGCCAATATATATTGATATCTAGAGTTTATAGTCAACCAGAGAGCTGAGTTGGTTCTCCCCTTGGTAATGACCTCCAATTAAGATTGTTGGGAATGAATAAGGTGACCTTTAGGTGATGAAATCCTAGTTGGGCCTTGTCTCAAATTATTTTGATGCTTGATTGATGAAAGTGGTTTGGCTAGTGTGTGCAATAAATGTGATGCTACGATAAGGTTACTATGCTTTAATTCAAAATGAACTAATGTTAAAAGCAAGAAATGGATGTAGTTGATTTTTTAGCCTAAAATAAATTTCAATTTCAATTATGAGCATAAATAGAGAGAAGAGCATACAAATGCAAATAAAATGTGAGTAAAGACTCTAGGTCCCACCGGTTATGCCAGAATGTTTCATATAAATTTTCACTTAAGTTATAAAAAAGAGAGAAAATAAACTCAATATGGGTATAATTGAAAAACCTATTTGGTTGTGAACACATTGAATTATAAGATTATGAAGAGATCCTCTTTGGCTTAGTAGGAAAAACCTGTAGATAAGAAAGCACTAAAGCAAACTTGTTTGTTAGACAGATAGTTGGGTGGATTGCCTAGAGATAGTTAGATCCTAAAAGTGAGAGCTTCCTTAGGGTTTGTCAGTCTACATTTTTAAAATAATAAAGTTCACAAAATTGGAAAAAAGTTACTTGCATCATTTAAAAAAGATTACTAAAACTGAACATGAGAATGCTTGTTAAAAAAATAGACTAGAAATGATCAAATTAGTGATAAATTAATTAATACTAGTGGTAAGGGGTTGAGTTATACTTCAAAAAATCTGAAAGAGGTCTATGAGTGGTCAAAAACATAGAAAACTAGATTTGATTGGGTGTATGTGGGTGAAAATAGGTTATTGGTTTTTACTACCACAAGTGACCATTGACGGTTGGGGTGATCATCGACGATCAAGCTAACCATCAGCGGTTGACTATGGAATTTTGGGTTTGACAAAAAGATGAATGATGGGATCCAACATGTGAATTCTAAGATTTGGGCAAGGACTAGATTGGTTGTGAAATGGTAATAAAGTATGTGAATTTTGATAAACAAGTAATTTCCTTATCAAAAGTTGGTTGAGTGGGTGGTTGATGTAGTTAGCCTATTGGTAGAATTTGGCTTGATTTTGGTAGAGTAATGGTACCTAGGAGATTGGTTGAGAGGTGATGACAATTTGGCTCCCAATAAGATGGTTGATGCTTGATAAGGTTGATGATGTTGATTGACCTACAAAAGAAAATTTTTAAATGCCGAAGCTCCTGATAACTATTACAGATGCCTTTAACCTCCCAAACCTCTCTCTCTTATAGGCACAAGCAAGAGGTGGAAGTGAAGGTGTAATTGGGCCATCTAAATATAATTCATCCATGTAAAGGCTCACAACCAAAATTAGACAAGTTATATTTTAAAAATAAACATGGGTGGTTTTTATGTTATTTATTAAGAGGTGGATTTTAACCATCAATAGTCAGGGGTTCCCAAGGTTGATCATCAATAGTCACCCTAAAAATTGATAGTTAGGTCGAGAGGAAAAGGGTCCTGAAGGTTAGGTTCACTCAGCATGGTAAAATTGGGTGCATATGGGTTTGGTGAGGCTAGATAGGTGTAGTTTGGTCCCAAGGGGGTCTCAGGTAGGTCTAGGGGGATTTTTAACATTCAAAAATACAAGTGTGTATATTTTTAGTGTCTACAAGTACCCTTGGTAAATTTTTCGACCCATCTTGATCAAATCAACCCATTGACCATTCTAGTTGTATCAATGTTAATAAAGATGAGCATATTTACATTAACAGGTACAATCAAATCATTTCAATTGATTAATTCTTATTCTTCCAATCATCTCTTTCATCACTTTTTTCATCCTCATGTGCTTGATTATTTGTGGCTTATTTAGTCATTAAACCATCACATCTACATTTGTACCTGCTCATCTTTAATCTATATAATAGGTTATATTTTTGAGTTATGCTTGCCAATCTTCCCTATTGGGGTACAATAAAATATCATTATTTAATTTGGGTCATATTAATGATTATAATTACCTATGAAAAAATCATTATTTTGACTCATTAAGCCCTAACTAGGGCATATGTCATTACCAGTGATTATAACTACCTTTGGGCAAATCAATGTCTTAACCTTTATTACTACTTATAATAAAATTTGGGAACATTAGTACTTTTTACTCAATACATGCAAGAATTTTATCATTTATATTAATCTAACCCATGGATTAATTTCATTTTTCTTTTTTTTTTTTGAGGGACTGTCTATCAAACATATGTGACAGCCACTCCCTCGAGGGGGCATCATTATAGGCTTTTCAAACATTGTTTGGAGATTTTTTTTCCATCATCGTCTTCTTTTTAGCCTTTTTTATTCTTTGAGAATATATTACTGTCTTTATGGATTGAAACACCTTCCCAAATAGGGGCAAACTATAGATACCTAAAATTGGCCACCAATGGCCTTTGACCAAACTTTAGACCAATTCTTACCAACCATTACAAATTAAGCCTAAAAATCATTGAATGTCTCAAATTTGTTTATGTATCATTTTTTAAAGATCATAATCATATTGAGACATCCTAATTGGGGTATCATATCATAAGTAATAAAAATATCTCATAGATGCATCCCCAAGCACCTTGCAGCATCACAACTGTCAATTTGGCCTATGGACCTATTAAGTGGGGCACTTTCACACTTAATTAAATCTTGAAAGAGATAAAAGGACAATCAAAATAAATTAAACAACATTAAATGCCTAGTTTAATTATCCATTTAAAATTAATGAATATCTAAAAAAGGAAATTTCAAAAATAAAAATATTCTAGCCCCTCATAATTATATTTATGAGTTGTCAAAATATCCCAAAATGTATTAATTAAGAAGTATGACTAGTAATTGAAAGTCATATTTGCATGACAATTGTTAACTCAATTGGAGTTAGTCTCAACTCAACCCTGTAATTTGACAACTATTACTAGTAACTAAAAGTCATAATTGCATGACAACTTTTAAATCAACTCAACCTTAACTCATCTTGGGTGAGAGTTAATTCCTAAAGCTATAAATACAAGTCCATACCCATTCATTCTTAAGCTCTCATAAGCCAAAGTTATAATATAAATTTGGAGAGAGATAAAAGCTTGGCTATTGTAAATGTATTATGTAGGATTTTGCTCCATAAGCCTCATACAAGTAACATTACCATGCCCAAATCTTAAGCCAAGCAATAACAACCAAGCCAATGGTACCAAGGAGAGGAGTAAAGGAAACTCCATTGCTAAATATTTCTTGAATCAAAAATTGAGCAAGCCACATAATAAATCTTTTAGAGCATTCAAAAAAGGTAAGGAATTTGGTATTATTTACATTTTAGTTATGTTTTCCATTGGTTTTGTTCAATAAGCTCACCTATGATCTAGGCTAGAGATGTTAGCATGTTAGTGTGTTCATTTCATTATTTTATAGACTAATATAAGACTAACCTCCTCTCTTTATCAAATTCCTATGATCATAGCTACAGCTTCTATGTACCTTCTACAACTCAAAGCATCAACTAATTTGTTCTCTTTACCTTTGATGTAACTAATATCAAAGTCATAGTTGGAAATAAAATCTAACCAACATCTTTGACAAGCATTTAGATTTGGTTGGGTGAAGATATATTTGAATATTAAGTTATTAGTCTTGATCTCAATTGGTTTTCCCAAAAAATAATGTTGTCAAACTTGTAAAGCATGAATAATTGTTGTAAGTTCAAGATTATGAGGGGCATAATTCACCTCATGAGTTTTCATCTTCCTCAATTCAAAAGTTACTACTGCATTGTCCTACATAAGGAATCCACCTAATCCTTCTCCTGATGCATCTATGATTACTAAAAGCTGACCATTGGGATTAAGAACTCTCAACACTGGTGCTAATGTAAGACTTTTTTTAACTCTTGAAAATCTATTTCATATTTCTCTGACTAGATAAACTTTCAGTTCTTCCATTGCAAGGAGGTGATTGGAATTGTTATCTTGGAAAAGTTTAGAATGAAATTTCTATAATATCCTACTAACCCCATAAAACTCCTTACCTCATCTACATTTATAGACGTTGGCCACTCCATAATGGTCCTTATCTTAGCTATATATATATATATATATATATATATATATATATATATATATATATATATATATATATATATATATATATATATATATATATATGTATGTATATATATATATATATATCATCTACAAAAATAATATGCCCTAGATATTGTACTCTCTCCTAGAAGAATGCACATTTAGAGGACTTATCATAGAGTTTGTGCTTCCACAACCATTGTAAAACTAGTTCCAGATGTTGTAGGTGCTCCTCTTCATTATTATAATATATAAGAATGTCATCTAAAAAGACCAAGATAAAGTGATCTAAATAGTCCCTAAATACACTGTTCATGAGATTCATGAATGTTATTGGTGTTTGGTTAACCCAAAATGTAACACCATGAACACATAATGCCCATAGTAAGTTCTGAAAGATATTTTTGAAATATCCTCATTCTAAATACTCAATTGGTGATATCTCACTCTAAGATCTATCTTATAAAATACCATTTTTCAATACATTTGATCGAAAACATCATCTATATGAGGTATTAGATACCTATTTTTGATAATTACCTTGTTCAACATTTTGTAATCAATGCAGAGTCAAAGGGTATCATCCTTCTTCTTTAAAAAAATAAATGGTGCACCCCATGGTGACACACTAGGCCTAATCAACCCTTTTTAAAATATTTCTTGGAGTTAAGCCTTCAGTTAAATTAGTGGTTATCATCATACATGGTGCATTAGATTGTGGTTCTAATCTAGGTATGATGTTGATAGAGAAATCAAACTCATGTTTAGGAGGTAAACTTGGTAATTCTTCTAGGAACACATCATGGAAATCTCTAAGAAATGGATAATATTTGAGAAATGGTTCCATAGGTCCCTCCATTTCATTTATCTTGATGATAATTTCTTGACACCCTTTTGCTTGAGCCCTTTTGAGTTGCATTGCATAAATCTATCCAAGCCATAACTCTCTCTTTTCTCCTTGAATCTATGTGTAATTTCTAAAATCATCTAGACACTCAACTTTCTTTAAATAGCAGTCAACCTTGGTCTTGTGTTTATCAATCTATTTTACTCCTAGGATCATGTCATATGACCCTAGTGGTGCTATATATAAATCCACTATAGTTAAACATTTAGGGAACTCAATTACTGCTTCAACTAGACACTTATCAACCATGACGTTTGAGTCATTCCCATATTGTACCGACCATGCATTTGCCATATATCCAAATTTTATAGGAAATTTATAAGCATTATAGGATCTATAAACATTCAGTAACCCCTATATCTATCAAAATAGAAATTTGATGTTCAAACAAAATACCTGACAGCTCTATGGGTGATGCTTAAAATTCATCTTATCGATTATCAATTGACACATGAATATGCTACTAAAAATTTCCCTAATAAGTATTAGGACCTTTATTATTTGACTTATTCTAAGGACATTCATGAGCATAATGATTGCTTCCACAATTGAAACAACTTCTTGGTGGACCTTTCCTATCAATTTGAGTGTTTCAATAGAAAATGCCTTTGGAACCATTGCCTAGTTTCAAATTTCTAGTTCTATTATTGAATTTAGTATTCTAGTTATATGTTTTCCCCTTGGATTCTTCTCTCCTCTACATCTAGTTCTTCTTGAAATGTGGCTTAGAATTACCAAACCTTTTATTGAACATTTCCATGGCTTGTGTAAGAGACTTCAACTTTTGCTCCTACTTTATTGCCTTCTTAAAAACTTGGTCTATGATGGGAGGTCCATGAACATATACTTTAGCACCAATCTAGGGTTTTAGTCCCATGATAAACTTTTTGATTCAGAACCTCTCATCATCTTGGTATTGGGGTATGTACTATATAAGTTTGGTGAACTAATCCTAGTACTCATTCACTGTTGAGTTCCCCCACTTTTGATTCTAAAAATCTACAAGTTTTTGATCAAAATAGAGTTATAATATCCACTATGACCTGAATAATGTCACAAACTAATCCCAAGTTATGGTAGTTGAGTTAAATTTTATCTCCATCTTTTTATTGGCCTAGCAAGTAGCTACCTCACCATCCAATTAATAAGATCCCCAAACTACTTTGGTGACTTTGGAGTAGTTTTGAATCTCAAAATACTTTTCCATCTCTATCAACCATGTCTCAGCTCCATCACCTAAAATAGTTCCATCAAATTTTGTTGGATTCACCTTTTTCATGTCCTTTGATAAATCTATAGCGACCTGAGATCTTACATTCTAAGGATTTTCCTATTTAGCAGGGTGCTCAATAGGTACTTCTTGATGTTCTTCTTCTCCTTGACCATGAACTTCTTATTCTAGGTCCATAATCTAATCCTTGGTATCATTCATGGCTATGAGAATTTGATCCAACTTAGTTGAATACTTGATGGTAATCAAGTTAGGATCAATGGGAGGGATTTTTTCATTGACATACAAAGGACCCTTACCCAATGCTTTCATTTTCACCATTCTTCTTTCTCACTAAAAATAAGAATATGAAAATGTTAGTGGACTCATTAAGTCCTAGAGTTTGAGCCTAAGCTCTGATACCACATCTTACAAACCCTCAAGTTGTACTTAAGAAAATGTAGTAAATTTTTTATTTAAAATAATTAACTTAACATTAATTACATAAAATAAAACATTACAAGATCTAAACCATAACTAAGAATAATAGTGCTTCTAATGCAAATACTGCATAACATATTAATCTTATACAACTCCAAGGAAATTAAATACAATAAGGCACAACTACAATTGGTTTTATAATACAACTATTGTTAAAGTACAAAAAATACATAGTACAATGACATTCCTTCAGGTATCCTAATATAATAAAAAAATGCCAAGCTCTTTGGAGCTCGAGTTGACCCAACTCATGTATCACTGATAATCTCAAATTTTGTCTCTAGATAAGTACTATAGTGGGGAAATAAATCATCATCTGAGTACTTTTCCACACCAATCATAGACTAATAATCCTCTACACAATCCCCTATTCAAGGAATGGCCCTCCCTTCATGGATAGGTAGATAGAACAATGCGAGAATCCATTAAGATGTGGTAGTACCCCATGCACTTATAATATTTGCTATTACATGATGTGTATCCTAAATAAAATACATTTAAAACATGATATCGTACAACATGCAAATCAAACATATGAAATGAAAATGTACATTTAACATTACTTTAACCAAAGTTTTCAAATAATATACGATCACTAGATCAGTTAATTTCATCACGCACCACTTGATCAAACTATCTATTAGTGGTACCACCTAGGCTAGTGGATTCTATATCACTACCTATTATCATTATCAATATGTTTTTAAAATAAACATTTATAACATAGTATATATTTCCAAGATTCATACAAATTTTTCTCCTATACTAGGAATAGAATAATCTTAAACACTCATTTATTTCACCAATACATAATGAATCTACAATGTACTATTAACACAAAGATAACATGTTGACAATAATACATTCACATACAAGATCGTACCATCTAGGTATGCTCTATATAAAGACTATCTATACATGCATGTTGAAAGTAAACTACTAGATATTTATCATAATTTACATTTCATTGAAATATTCCTAATAATAGTATTGGCAACTAATTATAAAAATATACAAAATATATGCATCAATTATTCAAATGGTAAGCAATGAATTCCAAACTCAATTAATTAAATAAGAATAATCTTACTTCTGATTTAATATTAAATGTGTACAATCAAGCTCTTTTATCAACCTAATGATCTACTATTCTATTAATATTTATAATTTCAATATAATAATTAATATATAATCCAGTTGATATTGGGTTTACTTATAAAGGAACCATTTGTATGAATAACCTTCCCACATGGAATAATTTTAAAACATAGATATATTAAAATATATATTGAAACATAAATATAATTAAAACATAGATATATTAAAATAAAATGCTTCCCACCTAAAATAAGATGTAGGTTTTGACAATTAAAATGCAGTTTACACAAAATGTAATGCTACTATATAGATTCAACACAGGTATACAAATTATTACACAACCTTATAGAGATAAATACTCATGTTTAACAATGATAATGTAGGCCATGAAATTTTAATATTGGTCATATCAATTGATATGCAGGTTTATATGGAAGTTTATACGCTGCCAACTAAAGATAATATGTAGATTTGATATTAAAATGTATCCTCAATTTATACTTATCCTTAAATGAATTAAAACATAGATTTGATCATAAAATCCAAATCATAAAAATTAATACATAAGGGATGATGTTATTGGTATTGAAATGCTTATTTTTAACTTTAATGGGATGCAAGTTATTGAAATATATTAAACACAAATTCTATAGAAAAGAGTTCAGGTCTATTTCTTGTAGGTATAAATTCAGTTATAAATATTTATAGGTAGGCTTATGAATTAATATGATGACTTAAAGAGTTGAAATGCTAACTTAGAGCATGGAACATAGCCTCAAAAGTTTACACTACCTTATTGAATTTAGATGCAGTCTTATACAAGTTTAAAACACCAGCCATTAGGCTAAAATGTAGCCTTTAAAATATTTAATATTGCCTCCTAATAATGATACATAATACTAGATATAAGGTTCTATAAACATCACGCAAGTATAAAGAAATGATTCACAAGCTTATCCAACAAAACATTGGAAAAATAGAATAAAGTGTATCAATAAACAATAATATTCAAGTTAAAAGGATTAAGGCATAGGCTTTAGATATACTAACATAGGTTTAAACAATCAAATGATGACCTTAAATAAAAGTTCAACCACATAGCAAAACATAGGTTTATATAAAATAACTCAACTTGTAATGTAAAATATGACCTCTATGAATTCAATTCACTACCTTAAACACTACAAATGTTATTATACAAAATGATATGTAGGATAAGAAAATAATTGATATGCCTGGCTCATAGAAATTGGAACGTTTCTACTCATATTAAAACGTAGGCTATGAACATTAGATATACTATTCAAAAAAATAATTAAAAAACCGACCTGTAAATATGTTTTTTTCTTGCTTTCTCTTTGCTTTTATTTCCATTTGTTTCTCTTCTTTTTCTTCCTATCTGTGTCTGTGTCTCCAATTCACAAAATTCCCTTTATTTATAAAATTTACTTTTCCTCCTAATTATTGTACCCACTCTTGCATGCTATCTTTATTTTTTCTTTTTTGCATTTTATCTTTCTATTGTACTAAATTTATTAAGTGCAATTTACTCCTCTAAAACCATAGTCTTTCTTCCACTTAAACATGTTAAACAAATAATAAAACCTTTAATTTGTTCTCAAAAAACCATTATGTCTTAGTTTATCTAGTTATCTTAACTTGAGGCTAAGTTGACTAAACTAAACATAATCATATCTATTTCTCAACTTCCATGCAATTTTATGCATTTTTATTAAAAATACTTAGCTTAGGATTATTCAATTTCATGAAATCAATCATTACTAGGATATTTATTTATTTAACTAATAGATTTTAAGTCATTAATCACCTTTTAAATATAAGATATCCATATCTATAATAGTAATATCCATATAGCAATTAATATGTATTTTCCTAATTTAAATTTGAAAATCGATTCAATTAGAATAAATAAATCTAATGCATATTAAAAACTAATTCCACACACACAAATATAATCACAACCCATATTTCTTAATTATGCACTAACATTTATGCATATCATTTAAAATTTAATGTGTGTGTAAGGTCACTAGTAATTTCCTTTGATATTCTCCCAATCATCTCATCTAGCCCATCCTCTTTGATGATACTCTCCCTCATCAAGCTCTAAGGATAGGATTTATCCTGCATCCACCTCATAATAAGTAGTTAGTTAGTCTGAGTGATCATAATTATCACCAATAATGCAAAAACTAACAAATAAATATCCATAATATATAGAATTTAGCATATAATTATCACATCAAGTATTCTAATCAAAAATATCATTGTCCCCTTTCAGTATATGTCAAAAAGCTAAAAATTAAAGCAATGGTAATCAGATATTAACCATACTAATCAATAGATTAAAGGTTTATAAGTCATAGGGTGAAATTGAGATGTAACATGCATTGAGTAAGACCTTAGTTTATCACCATGTTGGTTAACTTAATTTCAATTTCTTACTCTTTTATTTTGGACATCCATTTTCCTCTTCATTCTCCTAATTCATTCTATCCTAGCATCAATTTTATTTTTAGATTAGGTACAATGGTGTGAACTTTATTTTGGAGAATGTAGTGTTTGAATTTATTAATGATTTTGACTAGAGTATAAGCATGTTTTTCCAATGATTAATAATTAAGATATGTATCCTTTAAATTTGTATGCATGATTGTAATGGGGTATTTTTATACATCAATCTACCATGTAAATAAAACTTCTATTATGTAATCTATATAAAACAAATACAAGTAGAATCCTTTTATATTATTTGGGTTGATCAAAACTAGAGCTTACATGATGTAAATTTTTATATCTTGAAAATCAATCCTCACTTGATAAGTCAACTCTATCTTTATGTTATTAGGAATAAAGTTACTACAATGTAATAAATTAAATGTAGAAGTAAAAAATTTAAAAACATCAAACAAAGAGGGAACACATTACATAGAGATTACATGAAAACCTTGCAATGTGCAAGGAAAAACCATAGGCAAAATGGCAGTTCCAAACTTCATTAATAACTCAGCATCAAACTCTCTTCTACGATAACTCCTCTATAGCAAATCCTCTAGTGCTTCCATACAAATCACTCAATGCTTCCACCTAAAGCATTCAGGCTGTGAACCAAAGCAAAACTAGCCTATAGGATCCAACTTCCAAGCATGCAAACCCAAGGCTTGCATGGATCCTCTAACAGGATGAATTTATAATGAAGAGTTCATGATAAAAAATAGCATTTACAACATAGAGATAAAATAAAGAGAGAGGATAAAATTGCACCATACTCTAAGTGGTGACATTATTTAGCAATAGGGAATCTTGTACCCCCATGTGCAAATTCAAGCATTTGAATGGCATCTCATCATGCCCACTTGACCACTCCATGTGCACACCCATGTGTTCACCCATTCTACATGTGACCTCAATATAGAATAGTGATCCTTATCTCCTAATTTCCATGTGTACACGTGTGAGTCAAAATATTCCCACTTTTGACCTCACCAACTAGGAACCCACATATAGCTACAATCCATAGCACATGCCTAAAGTAGAAACATGTGATCCACTATCATTATGTACTCACATGATTTCACACAAGCCAATCCATGTGACTTAGTAGAGAAATGCATCCCACTTTCTCTCACCTCTTCTTTTGACTTTCAAAGATGCTCTTTGGGTCATACCACCCACCGTGGATCATGATAAGTCATCACCTAGCCACATCACTAACCATCCACATCACCATAAGGCCACATTACCATGAATAATGATAATGAATAGTTCATGTGAATAGTGACTTCACACCCTAACATTATCCCACTTGAGGTCAATATGCATAGGCTTTTACCACACTTGAGTATCCTATAACTAGTTGTTCATCCATGCCCTCTACTTCTCTAACACAAACATAGTATAAGTTTTGTTGCACTACTAAAACTTCTCTATCCTAACCAGATTTGTCAACATCTACTCCACCATAGAAAATTTCAGAATTTAAGTGACAAATCATTTCTCCACACACAGACTAATCATTCAATTGGGATTCTACCATGAACCACTCACAACTCTCACTACTTGGGAATATCCAATTTAGTGATCACTATGGAATTATAAGGCTTCATACTCTTAATGAATCCAATATACATGATATAATAACATGTGTTTTCCACTTTTATAGGATGCTCCTGGGAAGATAACTCATATGCAAGAAGTGGGGTGTTTCCTTGATTTCCCATCCTTGTACATCTCCATCCTTGGCTTTCTCCACATACCACCTTCACCACATCCTTATCACTGAGCCATCAAAATAGTGATCATATTGGGGCTTGCATACAACATGTCACAACACACATAGGCTATCTATTAAGGTATTAAATATCTTGTACTCCCTCAGCATGTCTACTAGAAACTTATACAGTGACTTCTTCAAAATACAAACCAATAACTATTTGTCATACATTTGTGTCTTTATCTCTCCCTAATAAATATCACCATGTAGGAATAATGTTGCTCCAACTCCTTGAATAGTAACTAGTGCACATAACACTCTTGATATTAATGAAGAAAGAAGATGACATAGAAGTCAATACTAGACATATCCTCATAGCCTCTAGCTATCATCATGATACAAGTGGACTAATCATAGCTCTAGGGAAGTTGTCATGCTACTCAATGCATCACTACACCTATCAAGTTTTTAAGCTAGCATTTGAATTGCACCTTTCTCTACCAAAATTTTTCCAAACACCAACTCATGTGCCTATAGTGTTAGTCTATGCATTAGTTTATCTGGCTAATCACCATAATCATATGCACAACACTCTAATGCCCTGATTCAAATGGTCAACACCAACATTTTATTTTTGATAAAACCATGGCTCACTTATTCATTTTTAACTTCATCTTCCTCTTCCTCAACTACTTCAAAATAGGTACAACTTCAAGTTTTTCTATACCTCCTTTTGCATGGATTTTTCTTCTTCACCAACATCTTAACTAACAGCATGTGGTCAGTAGGATACCACATCAACACCCCTTCTATTTTTTTCCAAGAACCATAACAAGGTCACCACCTTATCTTCACCTCCTCTAAAGGATTCCAACTTTCTCCTTAAGCTGTAGTGTTGTTACTTCATCTTCAATAAGAATATTTTATAGGCTGTTGACTTGTCTAGAAAAGGTTTTTAAGCTTTCTCTTCAACTCTCCTGTGGGCTTATCCTCATCAACATGAAGATATCAGGATCTTCACCAGTAGATCCTCCACCATGCTCCATAGAGAGATACCTACCAAAAATAAAATTTATTTTTCTTCATTGATCTCCAAGTCTCTCCTCCTATCATAGTAGCTTCATCTTACACATAACCAGCCAATAACATAAAAAAACTCACACATGGAGTTTTTTACCATGGATTTGATACAACATGTTAGGAATAAAGTTTTTATAGTGAAATAAATTAAATGTGTAAATAAACAAGCCATAAAACATCAGACAAAGAAGGAACACATTACACATAGATTACATGGAAACCTTGCAATGCGTAAGGAAAAACCATAAATAAAATGGAAGCTTTAGACTTCATTAATAACTCATTATCAAAATCTCTTCTATAATAAATCCTTCATAACAAATACTCTAGTGATTCCATACAAAGCACTCAATGCTTCCACCTGAAACATTCAGGTTATGAACCAAATCAAAACTAGCCTACAAGATCCAACCTCCAAGCATGCAAGCCCAAGGCTTTCATGGATCCTATAACAAGATGAAATACAAAGGAGATCTCATGCTAATAAATAGAATTTACAACATAGATATAAAAGAAAGAGAGAGGATAAAATTGTGCCATACTCCAAGTGGTGACACTATTCAATAATAGGAAATCTTTTCCCCCATGTGCAAATTCAATCCTTTGAATAGCATCTCATCATGTCCACTTGACCACTCCGTGTGCACACCCATGTGTTCACCCACTCCATATGCAATCTCAATCTAAAATAGTGATCCTTGTATCCCACTTTTCATGTAGACACATGTGTAAGTCAAAATATTCCCACTTTTGACCTCACCAACTAGGAGCCCACAGATAATTGCACCCTATAGCACATGCCTAAAGTAGAAACATGTGATCCACTATCATTATGTCCTCACATACTTTAACACAAGCAAACCTATGTGACTTAGTGGATAAATTCATCCCACTTTATCTCACCTCTTCTTTAAACTTTCAAATATGCTTTGTGGGCCATATCACCCACTGTGGGTCATGCCAAGTCATCACCTAGCCACATCACTAACCATCCACATCACCACTAGGCCACATCACCTTGAATAGTGACCATGAATAGTGGTTGTGAATAGTGATTCATGAATAGTGACTATAAATAGTGACTTCACATCCTAACACATCTTGTTTTAAATAGCATTAAGAGGTCTCAAAATTTTGATAAAACTAGAAATCAATTTCCTTGTGAAATTGATTTTTTAAAAGAATGAACTTAATTATTTCTTGTTATTTATAAGTGAAATTTACATTTAATCTATTATGTTCAACATATATACCTTTTTTTATAATGTGTCCCAACAACTTACCCTTGATAACACTAAAAATACTCTTCTTTGGATTGAAGGATATATTATATCTTCTGCATCTTTCAAAACCTTACCTCAAATGATGCACATGTTGAGTCATGTGATTAGATAAAATAGTTAGACCATACATATAAATGATAATGAATTTTCCTACTATATATTGGAAATTAAAATTTAGAGCACATTGAATAGTGGAGGAGACTTTATGGAGATATAAGTCTAGAGCTCTATGGTTGAAATGAGGGGATAAGAACACCAAATTCTTCCATATCTTAGCATTGATACACATAAGCTCAAATAAAATTAGAGATATTTTAAAAATTTGTGGCTTTATAAGTACTAATATTAAGTATAGAAGATAATAATTTGTGATCTTTTATAAAAACCTTCTTTCTAGAAGTGTCAACAACAATCCAAAGGATGACAGAGAAATTTTGGATGCCATTTCTCTTATCGTCTCTTAGGCTAAACATAATTCTCTCTTAACCCATAACTATATTAAATAAATTAAATTCTTAAATTTTTCCATGGAGGGAGACAAAGCCCCATGTTGAAATGGATTCTCTCCTAATTTCTTAAACATTTTTTGGGAGATTATCTAGGTAGATGTGGCTTTAGTTGTAGATGAATTATTCGTTTCAAAGAAAATTTGGAGAGAAATCAACAACACATTTCTAGCCTTAATTCCTAAAAAGTTTATATCTAATGAGTTCAAAGATTTCAAACCTATTATTCTATATAAAACTCATTACAATATCTTCTCCAAGATTCAAACCCTAAGATTGCAACTAATCCTCCCTCATCTTTTATCTCTTTAACAAGAATATTTTTTCATAGAAGATAGATTACAAACAACATAGTTATGTTTCATGAAGTAATTCACTCCATGGATAAGATTACAAACGAAAGGATGTTGCTAGAATTGGATATGAACAAATATTATGATAGGGTGCCTTGGAGATTCCATGATAAATTTATAGAGAGATTTAGCTTTCATCATATATTCAAGAACCTAATTTTCACATGCATCTATTTGCCTATATTATTAACTTTAATTAATGGATCACCAATAGGTTTCTTTACCACTAAAAGAGTATTGAGACAAGGGTACCCCATATCCCCTTACCTATTCATAATCATGGTTATGTCATTGGTAAGGAATTTCTCCTTAGCCCTTGGTAAAGATAGAATTAAAGGATTTAACCCAACCTCCTTGATGGAACTAGTTTCTCATCAACAACTTGTATATGATACTTTAATACTAGGAGAGGCTTTAATGAAGGAATCTAAGGAAAACAAAATTATTTTGGAGAATTATGTAGAAGTCTTTGGTCAGTGTATAAACTTGTAAATTAATATGGACTTTTCATTAATATGCCCTTTGTGTGTCAACATCAAATATCTAAAATTTTGATATAAAAAGTTAAATATATCCCAAATTCATACCTCACAATGCCTTTTTTTAAATTTAGTATGGATAATAACATATGGAACCCTTTAAGTGATAAATTTCAATATAATGTTGCATGTTGGAAAGGTTTTCTCCAAAGTTAAGCAAGCAAAATCTAGCTTCTAAAAATTTCTCTTAAAAGATCTCCAATTTACTTTATGTCAATATTTAGGATCCTAAATAAGATTTTAGAGAAGATTAAATAAATTTAGAAGAGATTCTTATGGTTAAGTTTTGAAGATAACACATAATTTCATTATTTTCTTGGGAAAATGTTTACCTTTCAAAATTATGAGGATACGAATACAAAGAGTAAGAACAATTAACAAAGATATTATAGTTAAAAAATGATGGAGACTCATGAGAGAAGAGAACTAATGGGCTGATATACTAAAGTTGAAGTATCTAGATAGAAATGAATTAGAGGGATTTTTATCAGTAGACTCTTTACCTCAAGGTTCTTGGTTTTGGAATAATTTAATTGACAAAAATAAATTAGTATGGAAAGGAGTAAATGGAATGTAGGATTAGGAAATTATGTGATTTATTAGGATGACACATGGTTAATTAACTCTCCATTAATCTCATCCAAATGGATCACCTAAGTATCAATATTAATAAATAAATGGAGAGAGGGTTATGGATTACATAGAGGATGACCCAACTAGAAAATCTTGGAAAACCATCATCATGAATTATTCTAATTATGAGTAACTCTCTAAGTTAAGGTATTTGAATGGAATTATAAAAAAAAATCATAGTAATTGGTTTTCAAGAGAAAATGGCTTGGTTTGGGCAGCCACTATGGATGGTAATTATAGTGCCAAAAATGGTTATTTGATGGCCCTCAACTTGTATCAAGATGGGTTCCCTTGGGAATTATTTTTGGAACAGGACCTTATTGTAAAACTTTTTTATTTATTTTTGTATCAAATAAAATAAAATTCTCACATGGGAAAATTTGGGTAAAAGAGGTTTTATGATTCAAAATAGATGTATCTAATGTGAAATAGATGTTAAATCAATCTGTCATCTCTTCCTTGAGTGTCCCTTTACTTAAAAAATCTTAAGGATAATTTTTTACAAATTAAAAGTTTTATAGGTTTAAAAAACATCATTTTATATTTCATCACTCAATGGCCTCCTCTTTTTTTAGTATCCAATTGAAGAAGATTTGAAAACTAGTCATCCCATATGTTTTGGGGCTTACAATGGGAGAGTAATCTAAGAATATTTAAAAATATTAAATGAAGTGTTATTGTAATGGGATAAATTATTATATAATCAATTAGGGAGAAACTTTATGTGATCAAAAAAATAATAAGTAAATGATCAAAGATTATGAAGTTATAAGTGTTAAATTGGAAACTCACTGATAGCGAGGATAAAGAGGTTGAAGAAAATAACGTATACAAAAACTTAGTTAAATGCATTTTCCCCTATCCTATATGGTTTAATTTAAATTTGTATATAGATTCTAAAGGTGACCCATGGTAAGATAGTGGAGGTGGAATGATAAGGGATTATAGAGGAATTTTCCTAGCGGCCTACATAGTTAATTTTGGTGATCAAACTAAGACTTTTACAAATGCTAAATCGATGTTATGGGGAATTAAAGTCTCTAAGTAAATATAATTCAAGAGATTATTATTTTAGGGAGATTCCATAAATATCATAATTTTTATATCAAATAAAAATTCCCCTAGTTGGACTATCAAGAATATTTTAGCTGACGCCCTTAGAATTTTGCAAAATTTTGAAGAAATTTCCATTTTACATGTCTAAAAAGAAGGGAAAATATGATATAATTGATTTTCAAGTTAAGGGGTGTTGGGGTTAGTTTTCACATTGAGTGAATTTAGGTATTTATGAGGAAGGTAAATAGTAAATTAGTATTTACTGAAAGGTAAATACTAACAGGTTGTTAGTAATTAGTGAGTGGTTAATCAAAATATTATTATATATAACAATATTATGAAAGAATAATATATTGTTAATAGTTATGACAATATATCATATTTATTGGTTTGATTTATTATAGGTTTTAGGTGAGAAAACAAAGGAGAGAATATAGGAATATGATTCCTATAAATATGTATTGTGATACAAATAATTTATAATAAAAATCATAACAATATATTAGTTGTATTGAAATAATTTCCCTATGTATCTTCAGCTTCTCTGACATGTATTAAATATGCATATAGGCTCTCTGAATTCCCAATAGTGGTATCAGAGTGGGAAAATGGATTACTAAATCTATGAAGGGGCAAATTCACTTCAAGCTATAGTTACCCTAGCTTATGAGAGATTTCATTAATGAAAGATATGCTTTAAGTAGTTTTAGAAAATAGTTATTATGTTTATTTGAATTTCTATAGAGTCACACACAGTTTGTAGGAGGCATTAGTTTTGTTTACACCATCCATAATGTGTATCTAAGTTCAAATATCCATCACCACTGGTTTGTGCTCCCTCATATTCAATTCAATATTGGAAATATTTTTGGATCATCTCTTAGCCTGCATCACATCATTGACTACATTTAATATCAATCTAATCATTTTGTGTCGAGCAACCTAGGAAATCTATCACACTGTGAATTGCATAAAGATGTTACACTTATATTAAAATATTTTTTCTCACTTGAGTTAGTGTTTTATGCTCAGATCTCATTTTTATCTACATACACATTTGTGCAATTCTTATCAGTAGCAATAGTGAAGAACAAGATTAAGAGAAATTTGTATTTCAAGATTCTTATCTATAATGTTTTCAATTTATTGTGGGATTTTTAATAGTCTATGAAACTTTTACAACTCTTGTTTAGACCATGTGTTTTCAAAGTTGTGTCATAGGTGTAATCATAGACTATGGGACTTTACAAGGATGTAGGGCACATGAGAACACTAACGTGGAGCACAAAGTTTTCTCATCCATCAATTTGGACACGTCATCCATTGATTTGAAAAATATATATTGTATATATGCATTTAGGTATTTATTCAATTGATTGATAAGTTATTTATATTATTATGTGAAATAGTGTGCTTTTGGTTAATTGTATGATATTTGAGTATTTTAATCTAAAGTGTCGAAGACTAGAGTTTAGTATTTGTGTCTATATACCTAAATTATTATTTGAGTTATTTTATAATTATGTTTCAAAAATTGAAATTGCAAAAATAGTCTTTATGTTAAAATTTTCAATATATTTAAAAAGATTCATTTTATCTTTTAAGAGTATATTGAGTATCGTCAAAGTCCAAATTGTAAAAATTTAAAAAAAATTACCTTACAGATACATTTTTGGGCATACCTAACATCTAGTAAGAATGTTAGTATTGTGGGGAGGACCACATTTCAATCAAAAGGACATGCAACTAAGCTACATCGACATACTGGTTGAGTAAGAAGTAGGAGATAATAGAGGATGGAGGATACACGTAGGAAGGAGGTCTTTCAATAACCTCTTGTTAGTCACTCATGATAGGGCTACATTAATGTTTTGGTGACTGTGTGGTGTGTATTTCATTTTAGCATGGTGTAGATCTTAGTTTTTTCAGTATGGTATGGTAGTTACTATTATTTTTAGTTGTGTGAAAAATAAATAGTTGTAACTATTCACTTATGATTAATATTCCCATGTAACCCTTATGTATATTTACATTGGATAATGTTGATCTAAAAAGCATTGTAGCAATCATGATGAAAGGTTAATGGTAAACTTGTGAAAACCATATTGTAAGGTTACTGGTAAACCTATGAAAACCATTATGTAAGGTTAGTGGTAAACCTATGAAAACCATGTTGTAAGGTTAGTGGTAAACCTATGAAAACCATTATGTAAGGTTAGTGGTGAACCTAAGAAAACCATTCTATAAGGTTATTGGTGAACATGAGAAAACCATTTTGTAAGGTTATTGGTGAACCTAAAAAAACCATTTTGGAAGGTTATTGGTGAACCTGGAATACCAATTACAGATGAGTGTGAATAAGATATGTGTGATGGCACATGTATGCAAATAAGATCATGAGCACAGAGAGGTGGAGCATGCTACAATCAAAAAATGATATATATTATACCATGTAAAAACTATGGGGGGAATGTTGTGGTTAGTTTTCACATTGAGTGAATGTAGGTATTTACGGGAAAGGTTAATAGTAATAGGTTGTTATTAATTAGTGAGTGGTTAATCAAAATATTTTTATATATAATAATATTACGATATAATAATATATTGTTGATATATTATTAATATTTATAACAATATATCATATTTAGTGGTGTGCTTTATTTAGTGGTGTGCTTTATTATAGGTTTTGGGTGAGAAAACAAAGGAGAGAATATAGGAATATGATTCCTATAAATATGTAATGTGACTTGAATAATTTATAATAAAAATCATAGTAGTATATTATTTGTATTGAAATAATTTCTCTATGTATCTTTGGCTTCTCTGACATGTATTAAATATGCATATAGGCTCTTAGAATACCTATCAAGAGGTATCTATTTAAATCTTTGATAAATGGGTTAATCATCAAGCTCTTCCTAATACCATAATTCAAATTCTTAAATAAGAAACAAAGACTTAATTCTCCTTGCCATCTTAATAGGAAGTTGGCTTATGCCTTGTTGGTTTATATAATTGGTGGAAAGATGGTTGTAAGTATCCTCTCCTACTTCTCTTTTTGGATTCACATTTTCTTATCACATTCCAAATCCAAATCTAAAGAAGCTTTTAGAGTGAAAATGTATTATTATAGCATCATCATTATTTTACCACCAAGTGGTTATTTGCTTACTCAAGTCACTCATAAATGGTGGATATGTCATGTCAATTATGAAGGTTTTCATATAAAATGTGTATTCAGTACCACCCCAAAATATTTCAATTATGAACTAAATATTTTTAGGCCTTAATGATGTTATAAATTGGTATTTTATCACCAAAATAGAGAAGTATCAGTTGAGGATCATAAAAATGGTAAGTGAAAGAGGAAATAACATTATATTCCTAAAAGGTAAATTAGAAGCTTCCCATTGGGTGGTGATTGAGTTAGAGTTGCATTAGACTCCTAAAAGATGGTGTGTAGAAACCCCATGATTTTTCACATCCTAAAATAGGATGTGTTAGCCAATTTCATGGATTAGATCATGTATTTGATCTAATTTTGTATGTAGAGTTATAAACATCTTAGAAGGTGAGAACCATAATGGTGAGGGTATTCTCCTTCCTTTAGTGTATTAGAGGAAATCATAGCCTAAGCTACTAGGTTGACTATGAAAGAGTCTAAATTCTATAAGTTGAACATGGCTAAAGATGAATTTGTTAAAACCTTCTTAATGGTGAAAGATAAAATTCCAAGTTTTAATGTGTTTTATTTATAAATTCCTTACATTCTCCCTAAAATAAGGTCGTATATCAAATCATGAGGTATGTCACCCTAGAATGGAGGTATAGTTATGTCTAATTTTATCACTTTACTTTGTTTAACCATTTTTTTAATAAAAGTTGGTAAATATTTTATTCCTCCTTTTGATTCATTAAAAGAAATTGTAGTTGATGTAAAATTAGATAAATTAGTAGTTTTTATCCATTAGGCCCTCTTTTTCTTGTTGTTTCAATTAGTGAGATCCCAAAATATAATCCCTACCTCAATTACCAATATTATTTTGGTGGAAACTAAACATCCCCCAAATCCATCTAAATTATCCCCCTTTGTAGTCAAGAAAGAATTAAAGTCTCCCAAAGTGATCAATATTTGAATCCCTTCTAGGAGGAAAGCAAACTTTAGTAAGGTTGTTGTAGAAGAGGAGCCTAATGAACTAAAAAAACCTAAGTTTTATGAAGTTTGACAACCTTTTTTTTTACCTATATAAATCTAAATACCATAGTGAGGTTCTTGGAAAATACCTTTATATCCCATCCTCTTCCAAGTATACCTTTTGTCTTAGGTATTTAAAAGATAAACATACCCATAGCCACTTCTAATCAAGAGAAGAGGCTATAAAAGGATTATTTTGGGAGAAGAATGAAGAATATATTCCCCAAGGGAATCTATGGGAAAACATTTCCTCATTAGAAAAGGAGTCTCATCTCCACCACTATATCATGAAATGATTCATTATGGATAATGAAAGACTAAAGAACAAAACTGAGTAGATTCAACTTCAGGTGAATGGAAAATAACTTCAGATTTAGGAAAGGATTACTTTCAATAAAGATATGTGGTGTATGATAAATCATGTTAGTGTGATAGAGAATGAATTTGAACATCTTAATATTAATATGAACCAAATCAAGGTGGATCAAAAATTGATTAAATAAGGGATAAGTAAGGTACCTAATTAAGTATAATGACCATAAAAAATTGTGTGTCTAGGATTATTATGCTTTATGAATGTATGAAAAGGAGGGAAGAAAGGCACTTAGTTACCAGAATTAGAAGGAGAAATAAATTGCAAGACATATGAAAATTAAAAGTGAATAAGGACTAAGACTTTGAAATGGTAAAGGTCATATCAAGTTCCTACATGAATAATGGGAGGTTGTCAAGACTTTTACTATATTTATTTTTCCCTAGTTATGTAATACTTTTTGAATATTTCCATTTTTTTTAGGATGCATGTTCATTATTTTTTGAAAACATTTTATCAGTCAGGTTTGACTTTTGCCTTATTTTTTTGTATGTCCCAGTTGTTTTGGTTTTAGTGTCTCATCTTGATTTTTGAATTGTACAAGGGTTTGAGCCCTTTCAAAAACCCTTTTTTACCTATAATAAAAAAATGTCACTTACATCTATTAATAAAAAAGGAATTATTTTGTAAGGTACCCTACTTAATTTTCAAAGTGGTTTTCATCCTATCCTCCATATCTACTAATACCTAGTTATAACCTAAAAATCCATCTAAAAAAGACCTTCATTTAAATCCACTCACCATCTGAATAACTTCATCTAGGGATGGTAGAGGATAATTATCTTTATTAGATGTCTTGTTTAAGTTTTAAAATTCTATGAAAAACCTTATTTGTCCATTATTTTTATGAATGGACACTAAATAAGCTACCCATTTTGAATGTCTTATGGGGAAATAATTTTGGCAAGAAGTAATTTGTGGACTTTTTTATGAATGAAGGGCTTCATGATGGGATTTAATTATCTCTACTTTTTTTCTATAATATTTGTAACCTTCATTGATTGGGATGGTATGTGTGATGACTCAAGGATCAAAAACCTTAAGGTCTTTATATGACCATGTTATCATGTCTTTATATTTTAAAAGAAGAAATTTCAATTCTCCCTCTTTGTGTTTGAGCAATCTATGCCTATATTCACATGTTTTATATTTTCAAGTGATCCCAAATTTACCAAGACTGACTTACGACCATTAGAATCTTTTATATTATGATTCTTAACAATCACATCTAGATCAAACAAAATTTCTAGTGACACCATTCCTCTAGGAATTTTATTATCTTTCAATTTTAGAATTCCCTCATCATCTACTTCTTTCTCTCCATTGAAGGTACAATATATTTCCTTCTCATTTATAAACTATGTTTTATAAACACTAGTGTTATTAATGAGTTTCATAATTTATTGATCATTATAGAACACCTAAAAAAATTCAATATTATCTAGAACACAAGGGCAAGGGATTAATTTAATAGAAAACTTCTACATTTTGGGAGTAAATTTGATGTCTAAGCTGCAAGGGAATCAATGATTTGATTATGATCCCTATAAATCGAAGTATTATCAAAAGCGTTAAAGGAATCGATTAAATTTCAAATTCTATGTTTTTATTTTCTTAGGTATGATAGTTTTCACTAGTAATTACTTTTACCCTGATTGATCTCACATTTTGAGTCACCAAACATTTACAAGGATTTTAATTTTGTTGACGCTGGAAAGTGCACCCAGCGGCAGGAACACGGATTCCTGCCCTCTCCCTGCAACATGGAAACCCCTCTCTCGCCTGTGGGACGGCGAAGCAGGAGAGGAGAGTCTCTAGATATGGGCTAGTTCCCTCTGATGTATCTTGTTTGTTTCAGGTAATGCAAAATATAGATATATAGGTATACATTTGGGGGGGGGGGGTGAAAAGAGAAAGAGAAAAGCTTGAAAACAAACAGCCTACTCTAAAGGAGGTGATACACCAAAAACATGAGTGACCTTCCAGATCCACTCTCAGAATCAGGGGAAATGCAAGTATACTCTACACATCTGGTAGAGGGATCAGGCTGCTAAGACAAAGGGGGAGGCTATAATGAAAAATACGTCACAGAGGTTTACCGAGGTGCTGTGGAATGTACACTTGCAAGCAACTTACTCTGTTCTGTCCTTCTTAAGTATTGCTCTTCTCCTTTCAGCTGTAGCACCGGTCCCTGTAGATAGCTGGTCTGTTGGTATTACCTGTGAAAGCATGGAAGATAATGACTAAACACAGATGGTACTCAGGGCATACACAGCAAATCAATCCAAGATGGAGGTAAAAACTGTATTTTCATTGATTCATGTGGGAAATTTGCAGAGCAGTGCTCTTTACAAAAGTCAGGAAGATCCTTGAAAATGACTAAGTCCTTGTATTTATAACAGAAGAGCCAAGAGAAGTCTCATTGAAAAGTGTGAAAAACACTATTGATGACGTCACAAGTCTGCCAAGACCATGCTGGTTGCCTCATTTTGCGTGCTGGTCTTCTCCTCTAGCGGCTGGGCGGGTTTTTTCTTGTGCACTGCAGGGGAATTTTGCCGCCCTTATAGTGGGCGGTGATTTTGCCGCCCTTTGCATGAACTTCATGTAGGAATACCTACCGACGTTGGCCGATAAGCTACCGACGGCGGCAATCTTGCCGACGTCAGTTACAGTAAGCTGCCGACGTCGGTAGAGTTATACTCTGCGCGGCAATTTCTCTTTCCCCACCATGGGGCGAGGTTTTCCATTTCACCGCCTTAGGGCAAGTTTTTTCGATTCACTCGATTCGCTGCCATGGGCAGGCTTTTTTGATTCGCCGCCATGGGGTGGGCTTTTCTGGTTTTTGTGCCTGCCTTTGTGCTGTCGATGTCGGCAGTTCTGTCGACGTCGGTCTCTGTAAGGTGCCGACGATGGCAGTATTGCCGACGTCGGCCGACGTCTTTGCTTTTCTTTGTGTTGTGGGCGGTGAATTTGCTGCCCTCTGCATTTTCTTCGTAGACGGGCTCATTTTACCCGCCCTTGTAGTGGGCGGTGATTTTGCCGCCCTCTGCATTTTTTCTGCCTCTTTTTTGACTAAGTGTCGAACACTCCATTTTTTCCCCCTTCTTCTCTTGCAGACGTCTAAAGACTCTATCCTTCGCTGCCTATTCTCTGCAACGGCGCTGTCAAAACCTGAAAGTGGACCTTGCAACCTGAAATGACTGGGCCTGCGAAGCAGGTGTAGGAGGTGACCGAGATTTTGCCTGAGGGGCAAAATTGGGTCAACAAATTTGTAATTCAGAATGAAAAGTAAACCCAAAATCATGGCTTCATATTTTTAAGATTATTTTTACATAGTATAGACATAAATTTATTTATAGTACTTGACAATGATAACTCTTGAAATACTAAAAATTGCATGACTTACACCCAATTACATGACTCTTATTCACCATTCCTTTAATTCAATCATATATATGTGGATTCAAACATTTATTTGTCATTATCAATATACATATATATTTATGTCAAATGCTCAAGATATCTAAAAATTCCTTGAAACTATTCCCTAAAAAGTATAGTTATTTTGTTCCTCCTAGATAAGTCTACCCTAGGCAAACATGGGTCTAGTGCACTGATGTTCACTTAGGTTGATTGTGTTCTACACTAAATAATGATTAGTTTCCAAATTTTAATTCAATATTTTGGGTCTTCCTGAACATATATTAAGTTTAATTAAAGTAATTTTTAAAAATATGTTCCTATAAATACATGTCAAGATTCATTCATCTTCCCCAATTTCTATTCACTTGGCACAATTATTTACACTTCTACACATTGAGAAAATGTGCCTTATTCTTCCCAATTATGTAATATTTATAAGGATAAGTCATTAGTTAAGTCAAGGTCCCTCTAAATAAATTCAATAATATCATTTTCAAGAATCAAATCCATATTTTAATTACATGCATTTATTTGAAGCATCATAATCACATATTCACTCTAGGTGGGAAAACTATGTGGGCTTGATTTCCCTCCTTGGAGTATTGGATACATAGGAAAATATTAATCATCAAAAGGGTGATTGAGGTCAAATCAACACATTACACTTCCCTCTTTTTCTTTCATGTTTTTAACCTATCAAAATACCTTAGGGGTTTCAAATACAAGAGAAGACATATAATGATTTCTATGTGGCCAAAACTTAAATGTGATATCTTAGATTTCTCCTCATTCACAAGTATAATAGGTGCAATGATCAATTTAGATGCATGATCAATATAAACATGTCTATATTTAATGGATAAGGGTACATTGTTCTACTGTCTACCTACTACACTCCTGCCCAAAAACATATTTTTACTTCTACTTCTATTATGTCATTTCTAGATTCTTACTTTATATTTTCCTAATTTTTGTTTGTTAAATTCAAACCAGACAAGTATACAATCAATAAATTGAATTTCAATACACCATCATCTACTTACAAAGGAAATATCCATATTATTTTTATGTTATTAATTCTGATACTAAGCATGCACTATCATCTCTTCTGTTGATTTCACAATCAAACAATTAGAACAACCAATAGAGATCAATTTGAAAGTTAAGTATTGTTCCTTCCAAGTGTTTCCCAAAAATATTTTTATATTTAACATCTTTGTCAAAATCAAAATAGTTGAATATTATTTAAATTTAGCAATCTAATATTTCTATTTTTACACCTATATAATACATTTAAAACATTATTTAATTCACAATCAATTCATTTAGTGTTTTTATCAAAAATAGGGTAAAACACATGGGAATTATAAGTGATAAGTAACAAGTTATTCCTTTTCTTTGGGATCCACAAGAAAAAATATTGTACATGATCCTTGTTTATAATTAGATCCATCAAAATAAAGCATCCAAAATCTAGATAAATCAAATTTCACATCTTATTTAGTTTCAATAGCGTACTTAGTGGTCAACATAGAAATTCCTATGTATGTGTATATGATGTTCACATTTTCATTTTTTGTGTTATACTCAGTGATCATGAAATTCATTATAGGTTCTCTATCTATAGATATTTGGTTGGTAACATCTCTCTAAGGTAATCACATGCAAGAGAAGTCAGTGATCATATACCCATTCAAAGTTTCGACTAGTCTCCGTTAAGTAATATACCATAAGCCTCAAGAATGTCCACAACCTAAATGTTGATGAATTATCAAAATCTTGGTTCATAAGCGAGTTGAGTTTATACATTTATAAATTATCATATCATTTTAACTTCTGATTTATCCAACTAGATCACCATCCTATCAATTTTTTGGATTTAAGCCTCACTTTTGACAAATCTCTACATGCATAACATTAACAAAATCTTTCAATTCCACTAAACGAGTATGTAAATTTTTAATAAAAACTTTTAATTTGAGGGGGAAATGAGGGACTCTTCTTTTATTTTTATGAATTGTGACATTTTCATGTGTTGTCTTCTACTTGTTTTAGATAGTTTTCTCAATTAGATATTTTTGAAGAAAATATCTTTGTTCAGTGATCTATGTCAACTCACGTAAGGTGATGTTAGCTTTGGTCCTTTTTATGTCTTCTAAAATGTTGTATCCTCCTTTACTATTAGTCACATGTGAATTAATACGGTAAATTTGATCATTTCCCTTTGGTGGGGGAAGATCATTATTAGTTTAATATTTTGAGGTGTGTCTCTATTGTTAGGAGTTGTAGAATTAGTGAGAATTTTTTATATTTTTTTTCTCAATGAATCATTTTTATTCTAATATTATTGAAAATTATGCACCTCATCTATGTTATCTTCTCACTCATTATCTTCCTAGCTATGAACAGTAAACATTTCTAACATCATAGCAGAGTTGACATTGGAAGTATTGGGTGTATTTGAAGTGGTGGATGTATTTTGGTAATTTTAAACTACCTCATATCATTCCATTTCCTTCTAAAATATCTCCAAGGAATTACAAAAATAAATACAATCTAATTCTTTGTATTTTTCAGTACCATGCACTCTACACCAATTAAGAAAGGTTAGTTCACATATGTTCATTTCAAGAAATTAATTAGGAGATGACTTAGTGTTATTAGACCTATTTGATAGACAATTATATCTTTAAAATGTGTAATTACCCCTACCATTTTCTCCACTATAATTACCAACCCAGTTTCATAAATTAATGAAATCACTACTCAACTTTTGCACCACTTTTTGAGTATTATCTAACTCATTTTGAGTCAAAGTTTGATGTAATATTTTTGTGTTATTTACCATTGGAACCAAAGATAGGATTTGATTTTGTGAGGTTAAATTTATTTTGTTAATTATTAATTTTAATTATTGTTTTGGGATGGCTTTTATTAGAGGGAATTGGTTCATGACTGATATGGGGTTTAACATTAGGACATTTTGATTAACATTGTGCATGGTGGTGAGAATGTTCCCTTGAGGACAAAATTTTCTATCCACATTTATTTCCTTAGAATAAGTTTTTGGCATGTCATTTATTCCCACTTCCCTTTCGATGAATACAAAAATTATAGGATCAAATTCATTCTTTTACATTTCAATTTTTAATGGTAGAGCATGTTTATATGTCAAAATAACCTAACTATACATTCTTTAGAATCTAGTGTTGAAATTTATAATTGGATAGTTTGTCTCTATCTTAAAACTAATTTTTTAAAATATAATGTCAAGGTCAATGACTTGACCAATAAAGTATAGAAAGGTGGTTTGGAATACATTCCAATTGTTGATGGATTTTTCCATTAAATTTAAGAACCAATCTTATGCAACATCCTATAGTGTGAATGGGAAGAACCTATATATGATATCCTCATGTTCTATGTTCAGCAGTCTGAAGGTAAAGTTGAAGGATGTGATGTATTCTTTTGTATTTAGTACCCCATTAAGTATGAAATGATGCAGATATCTCTCAGGGTTTATATACAATTCATGGGCATATTTTGGAATGGTATTTATAGTACCCCCTAACCAGTTAGCCATACATGTAAATGAAAAAAAGGGATCTAAAATAACAATTAGTGAATTTGGTTTATTTCTTGAGGCTCTTATTGTGTCATTTTCATATCTATGTCCTCTATGTAACTCTATTGAAAGAGAAAAACAATTAACTAGAATCAAATGTGGATCTTGTGAGATGGGGTAGAAAAACCTAATTTTTTCAATGGCATATATTGTTAACAATTAGCTTGTAACTTTATAAGAGGCACTTAAACCTAAAATAATTTTATTTTAGTTAATAATACAAGGCCCTCTTTTTAATGCCAAAATTATTTTGATGGTTTTTTAAGTACATAATAGAATATGGTGATGCATAAATTAGAGGCTCTGAGGTGTTTTTAATTGAGATGCATTATTTTGTGCCCTCTTGATGCATTTTTTTGCATAGGATCCAATAGATGATGTGTATACACCCTCACATTTTAAGGTCTCAAGAAATTAGACCCAAGGTATAGATATAGGTTTTGAATCTCAAATTATAATCCTTGTTAAAATAGTTGTATGTAAACTAAAACTTATCAAGGGATGAGATTCCATGGTTTTACACTCCATAAGTTTAAGTAATAGTTATTAGCTAACAAAACATGGATATTCATAATCATGCCAATTTACAATGATTCAAGTATCATAAAGAAGAATCAAATAACATGGAAAGGTAAGTCAAAAAATAAGATCATAATGAATTCATATTGAGTTACCAATTTATTATCCTCTTTGTATAGCTATGACATGTTAGCATCAAGAAAGAAATAATTTTCTTTGTAAACATATTATTGTTGTGATGTTGTGGCTATTAGGTAATGTGTAAAATATATAGTGATATCCTGGGGTGGTAATGAAATTTTCACATAACCCAATATCAAACAAATGCATAATCCTAGTGTTGTGAATAAAATCATATTTGACAATTGTGGTAATTAAATTCAACTTATTTTTCATCTCAGTAATTTCTAACAAATAAATTTGAACATTTTACATTATAATTGGTCACTCTTTTATTTGAACTTATGTATCTCTACCAGTGACTTCAAAATTAAGTCCAAAATAACTTCAAATTTATTGTTGTGTTCTTTAGTACCTTGACCTTGGCTTGAGTTTCCAAATGTATAACTTTCTTCTTCATTATGTAGATAAATTTCTCAGTCATTATATTATTAGACTTAATAATTGACTCAAGATCCTCTTCATATTAATATTCAATGCTAGAGTATTACAAGGCTTTAATAGTGTCCTTTCTTGGTCTCTTTCTTTTCCTAGTAAATGAGAATATATCTTCTTATGTTTCAAAAATTGAAGGAGAACTATCTTTGAGATATTTTTATTATGATTCTCTTTAGCTTACTAGTGGGTTTATCAAATTTAAATTTAACTTATCATTGTTCATGGATAATCATGTCAAATTTTTGAGCCTTTACTATTTTCATACTTAGTATCCAATCCATTTGAGATTCCCCCCTTCATTTTAAGGAGCCATAGTGATCATTGTAACAAGTGCAGATAAATCTTATGTTGCCAATAGAACTAGTTTGATTGTAATGGAATTAGGAACAATAGATGGCAAGTTAGATAGGACAATGGTGGTGATGGAAGTGATAATTTTTTTTGGAGTATCCAAAATAACCTCAAACATAGGTGAAATGGAAATAATATAGCCTATAAGACAACTTTCCATTTTACTTGTGAAATTTATGGGAACTAGAGAAATATAAGATATATGGGAAATAGATCCAACAATATGAATTATAGTCAAAGGTGAGGGAGTATAAAATACATCATATTAAAGTAAATTGGTCATTGGTACACCATAATATGAAATATTTGTCAATAATTGAGATTATGGGGCAATAGTGGATCCTATAGGACTCACTCCCTTTTCATGTTCAATGAGACCTTATACATTGGTGACCTCTAAGATTTCCAATATTTTTATTGAAACAAATTTAACACCCTAAACACTAGTATCATACTAAGACACAAAAATATCTTATGTAAATTTAGTGAGATGACTTGGAACATGTGGAACAATTAGTGAACATAGAGCATTTAAATAAACATGAGGCATATATTTACTCAAACCAATATAAATAAGTGCCACAATTAAAGGACCAATAGGTACCATAATGGAAAGAGTAGATAAAGATATTTGTACCTAGGACACTAATGACATAAATGGGATAAATACCTATATAAACTTATTCATTAAGATTGGGTATATCCCATGTGCCTTTTCTCTTTACTTGACTAGTGGATCTCCACGTACATGCATTTTATTCTACACTTATGGTTGTGGCATATATAGGTTTGTTTCTTGAATATTTTACATTACATCCATATTATTATGTGAATTTATGTGATATAAATCATCTTTGGCCCTAATTTAGATAGTATAAATTTATATTTTCCTACAAATTCTTTAAAATATTGCTTACTCTTTGATGAAGGTCCTAATTTATTTATATATTTCTCTTAAATTTACTGAATACAAGCCTTACAATGCCAATTTATATATAGAAGGCCACATTATATATATTGAATCTCCATGTTATAAGGGTGTTTATAGCCATGATCTTTGACTTATGTTTTTTTCACAATCAACACACTTTGTGAAAAAATTGTAAGGCCAATTATTAGGAAGAAAGATTATCAAGCACATAATAAGGAAATTTATATGATGGCACCATAATTCCTTCAATTATCAATATATTATATGTTTCATAGTACAAATAGGATTGAATATTTTTAATTGATTCCCTCATTTCATCAAAAATTCTTGGCATGGGATGCTCATTAATTTCTAAATATATTGGTAGATAAAAAAAGATCACATAACTATTTCATACACTCTTGGTATCTATATACATATAAATTTCAATATAATAAATCAATAGGTGAACTATAAAGGATTTTCCCACATGGGTAAGTCAACATGTTTAAACTACACAATGGCACAATAGGCATACACCAAATAATACATCATGTAGAAGTTACGATCTACTTTAGTACCGTGAAACCATTGTTGTAGATTAAATGCAATAATTTTACCTAGGATAATTTTATTATCTTCATTTATAATCATGGTGAGCATGGGCTCCCATAATTTATTTACATGATAAGTTTTTGAATCTCCTTTCAACTAATTCATTAATACCATTCCCAATCTAACCCCAGGCCTAAAAAATCTTGATAGTATAGCTTTATATGTTATTCTTGTTTACCAAATTATGTGTGTTTCACCCACTATTGTAAAACTTACATTAGATAATTCTCTCTAATCCATTCGATTATGGTAGCCTATTTATAGGTAAAATTTAGATTGGGAAACTTATAATAACTATTAAATGCAACATTCACCAAAAAAGCTAGTGTGTTTTTCATATTCATAGAGAATATCACATCATCTTATGTCACACACTTAGAAAAAATATTAAAGGATCCTTGTGGTGAAATACCTCTAGTTTTATTACATATTCATGGATTTATGCTCTCTTAAGTGTAGTTAGATCATTTGTGTATTCTTCATCTGATTGAGAAGTATCCTTGTTGTCAAAAATTTCTCAGCCTCATCTATCTCAAACAATATTTCATTATAATTTTTTGGTTGAATAATATAATTAGATAAATTATGTATTTAAACTCTTATGGAGACCCTAAACAAAATTATGAAATGACTTGGTCTATTGTGAGGTATTTGTGGCAATTTTTTTGAATTATGATGACCACTGTCTAAAAATTTTCACTATATGCTTCTTGAAATTTTAGAACTATTGTGGCCAACACGCCCCATTCTTTTTTAGAATTATAACTCTTTTGTATGACCTCTAAAATGTGTTAATTTATTAATTATATCATATGGGTCTTAAGTTATTCTCTTATAGAATTTTAGATTGTATGGAGCAATTTTTAATAACTAATGAGTAGATTTAGACTTAAGTTAACAAGAAAGGATGAACTTTACTAAAGTCTGCCAATGCCATTGACAACCAAATTTAACCTATTTTAGCTAAGATTCACCATATTTTGAGACTTTCCTTCATTCAACTAAGTTTGGTAGATATGCTACAAAATAGATTCACATTTACCCTATCACACTTTTCTTAGCACTTTATCTTTATTTTACTTAGTCTCTTTCATGCTTTATCTTGCTTGGATCATTTGGTTATCTTTTTAAATATTAACTATGTATCTTTCACCCTATAGGCCATAAGTCACACCCTCATGACTCTACTTTATCATGTTTCTCAAACTCTTATAGCCATGATATTATGAAAAATTCAAATCAATCCACTTGGCACCTTCTCACATATTTATATCTAGTAGTTATCAAGAAGCTCGCACAAGACTTAATGTAGTGCAATAATTTGAATCAATTAGATCATGCCATATGGTATGTCCTCACTTAGTCTCACCTCATAATTAATCAAGAGGATTACACAAATATCAAAATAACATGACATTATGAGCTAATAGAATCATTTTTTGTGGCACATTTTGTTGTTTTCATACCTTATTACACATTCTTATCCAAAATCGAGCCTAAGATATTACAACCTATGAGCCAATCACAACATGCCATGTGGCACCTTTCACTTCCTCTTATCTTGTAGTTACCCCAAATTTTCAATCAAACCAAGGATTACAAACCCTAAACAATCAAGTAGGGACATGTTTCATGCTCGAATGAATTGTCTAATGCTAACTAAACTCAATCCTAGCCTACAGAATGAGCATAAATAAGGAACATGGAGTGCTGATGGCATCCCATTAAAATCAATAAAAAAATCAAATCAAATCAAATTAAAGGTATAATAGGAAAAGGATTCAAATTAATTTTAACCACCTTGAAATTAAAACCATATGAATATATATTCCAATGGATTCATTAAAATATTTAATCCAACCTGGATAATTCTAATTATCAATTGAATTGCCTAAGTCTCCATTACTCTACAGATCCTCTATAGTCAACTACATGCCTATAATTTAGAATTAAGTGAAAGCTACATCATCAAACTAAATTTTTGATTTGGATATAGCCATGTTAGGTTATCTCTTCACATATGGAATAAACTACATCTTATTGGACATCATGTTCCTCCAATAAAACCTAAAAAAAGTTTTAAAACCATAATATGCTTTATGATGATGTCTCTAGAGTTGTATCATTCAAACCAGAGGATATCCCAAGGAGGAAAATGTCACTTGTGTAGACAATCTAATCACCATGTAACATGCCAAACTTCACTCAATTATAGCTTAACATGAGTTATTTCCTTGTATTGACTTGTTTTATGGTGTCTTTATTATGTTTTGACACCAAGAGAACTTTTATATTAACACTAGAGAATTATAATAAGATTTAATTTATGGTTGGAATGTATTTCAAGTGGTACTACCAAATTCCTATTCTTATGACTTAGCTCTATGTAATAATGTAGTAAACAAAAATGCAGCGATAAAAACTTAGTATGATAAAAACATCACAAGTACAAAATATAGAAAATAAAAATGTAGAAATATTGTTAATGTCACAAAAATATCATGAAGAGCATAATTGGGACATTTTAGTGATTATCACATTGTTTATTTATTGTCTAGTTCATTTTGGTGATAGTAAATAACATTTCATGGTGGAAAATTAATGCACCAAATTTACAAGAAAAATAATAGAGGAAAATTTGATTTCATGATTTTTTACCTTTATTTGAAATTTGTGTCATCTTTATGACATTACCAATACCATTACATTGTTTCCTTGCTACTTTTTGTCCTCACGATGTTTTGTCATGCTACATTTTTACTGATACATTATTTACCACTACATTTTTGTCTACTATTTTTTCATAGGATTCCTTGTGACTCATTATGATCATGAATTTGTCTCTAATTTGTTGACCAAGAATGATATTTGAGATGTTTTAGAATACTGGGTAGAGGACCTC
Source organism: Torreya grandis (assembly GCA_037957365.1). Lineage (NCBI taxonomy): Eukaryota > Viridiplantae > Streptophyta > Pinopsida > Cupressales > Taxaceae > Torreya > Torreya grandis. The sequence continues at coordinate 5,838,357 of JARHVA010000128.1, read as the reverse complement.
AATCACTACATCAATAGAGAAGAAGTAGACATAATTCATATCCACCACTTCAGACCAAGGTTCAAATTAAGATGGGATTAATGAATGTGATTTTTAGTTCCTATGACATAACCCATATTAACAATACTTGGGTCCCTCCTATCAATTATTCTCAATGACAAATAAATTCAAGCCCTAGGAGAGGTCCCTACATTTAATCTTTTAAAAAATTATATGGATTATTGAAGGATGACAACTTCTATATAACGTATTACTTATTTGATGCCACTATTTCCAATATATATTTCAACAAGATTCCATAATAGACTTAAAATCTATGAATATTAGTCCATAAACACTTTTAAAAACATGTATATCCATTGATTCAAGCAAAATATGGCATCAATTTCTAACTATTTCTACCCTCTTATTTATCGAGAGCCCATGCCTAGGATATTTGATGGAATGAATAATTCCATCATGAGCATGGAAGCTTATTGTTTCTATATTGACTAAAAATTCATAAATATAGAAGGTCTAAAGATATCCCATCTTAAGCTACCCATATTTATCCCAAACAAGTTCGCATAGTAAGAGGTTGCCTACCAAATCCTTCATGGGATTGTAGTAATATGTAAAGATAATAAACAAGCACCCTTTTCCCCATTTCCTTAAAAATTTCATCATTTAAATTTCATTAAAAGTAATTAATTAATTTTAATTGCAACTCACATAGGCTTGATCAATTTAGATGACTGTGACCTTAGTCATTAGGACTCAAGGGGTAGAGTTAGGGAATATATAGATTATTGAAATGGGAAGGTTCCCATAATATACAAACACAATGTTCACCCTCATGACTACATTTACATCAATGCAATGGATAGTGATGAGGTGAAGCAAAAGATGGCTATAATAGGCATTATACTAGTTCAAGTGTAAGCCCAATAGATAGGACATGTAGATGGGAGACCATGAACTTCCTAGTCCCAAATAGAAAATCCATTTGGCACTAACACTATGTTGATATGGAATTTTCTCCAAGGCCTCCATCCACCACCAAAGACTCCAATATTAGTATAATTGAAAGAGGTAAATCACCCCATGTCTCCCTCTCCCTCTTTTACATTTATTTCTAATGTTTAAATCCCTTGTGTTTCTACTCCTTAAGTGGAGGTGACAGTAAAACAAGATAAATCAACTCCCCCTCCATCTCTTTACATGCCCCTATTGGAAAATGTTCCAATTAACATTCCTTTTACTTCACCCAAAGTTAAAGTAACTATTGTGGAAGCTACCATGAAGGATGCCCATGTTTTTTACACCTTCATTACTATTCAGATAGTCCATGTAAACTAAACTATAGTCCCTCCTATGTAAAGCATTTTTGTCACATTGGCCCTAATTGACACTTCCCTGACTGCATCTCAGGTGGGGACCCCTTTATTATGGCCCATTATTAAATTACACTTAGTTCCATTATAGAAACCACTTTAGTAGGGACCACCATTCAAGATTCTACCATTTTCATTACTTCCACTTCATCACCATCAATACACATCGTATAATTAGCGACTACACCCTTTTCTAAAATTTCCACCACTACCCCATTAAGCATTATTACTTAAAGGTCCATTAGTGATCATACCCTAGTATTAGTGGTTGACTTAGTCTCAAGTTCACCATATTCCAAGTTTGTAATCATGCATGGTCCCCCACTTTTTTTAGCACCCCCACTATTGAAACAAAATAGATAAAAGGAAATTAAATGTGATTCCCTTCACATGTCACTTATATTATAATGACCAAACCTCATCGTAATCCTCCTTTGGTAGTTTCTTCCTTAACTCCTCTAGCTTTTACCAACCTTCCTTCCATTACTACCAGACTTTACTTATCACTCTCCATTTCCCCTTTACCCACATTCACTCCCTCAATGTCATGTATGACATTTTTTATTATTGACCCAATCACACCTATCCCCATTCCTCCATCCCACACTACACCTTCTTCACAATCCCCATCTATTTCCACCATTGTACCAAAAGAAAGGACATATTAGATGGAGATCATTCATTTGGTACAAGCTCAAAAAATAGGAATGGTGATCATAGAGGATAATGAGATCAAAATAAAGTTTGAGAAACCAATTAGAAATTTAAAATGGGTTATTTGGAGAAAATTCACTACAGTTGGGCCACCCACATATCATGTAATGAAAGAGGATTTTTTTTCCTTAACTAGGAAAAGGAAGCGAATACTAGGGGAACATGATGAATAAGTGAAATATCCTAAATCATCCATTCATTCCAATAGAGACATATCCAAGTATATATTCCACGGTATGAATTAGAATATTAGAAACCTAGATGAAGGCTACAGTCCTTAACAATATTACTATAAAAGTTAAAAGGGCACTGGAATCCCTAAATGACCTATTAGTAAAATATTTATAGTATAAAGCAAGGGGTTTTCCATGGAAAAATAAATTGAAACATTTACTTGAGAACTATATATACTAAAATATAATTTATATAACGTCTCAATCTTGTATACTTGATAAATACCTATCATGACTCTAACCTGTAGTTCTAGATCTCCCTATTGTCAAAAGGATCACATTCACCATGTCACTATGCCTAACTATTTATCTTATTGGTGGACCCTATCATTTATCATGACCTAGATATCCTTCACTATATATAAAGCCTAAAACCTAATATATATCTTTCACTGTCAGTTTCAAATCTTAAACAACTTTCCATCCTATTGAACACTTGCATCCCATATAGGGACACTTGCATCAACACAAATATATAGATTATTATCAAGTTTTTAGTCCTAAAAATTCATCTAATTTGTCAATATTTTTAATCCTATGGGTTAGCCTTTTTGTCTTATTGAACCCTACCATGAGATATTTGTAAAAGGAGTGGTATAAATAAAAATCAAATCCTACTCATTATCTATCTATAAAATTCTAAGTAAACACCTATTTAAGCTCATTCAATCATTGGCACAACTAAGTTATATTATCATATTATTCCCTATTTCTATTTTAGTCATAGGAGTAGTCATATTACAATTTTGAATCACTCAAATATTAAACCATGAGAAATATTTATCAAGTTACATATTATATTATATCATGTCCTTGCATATAGTATATTGCACCCTTACGCACACATAAGACAACACCTAGGGGAGAACTATATATTTATGAGGCCTTCCTTAGAATATTGGTTATGTCAGTAAAGCTCATTGATATAGGGGTCATTAATATGAGTTTGACACTGTGATCTAACTAACCCATTTTTAGAAAGGTATAATACCTAAGTTGAAAATATATAGTTTAATCCACATATGATCATCTATATCATGTGCATGGAAATAAAAAACATCAACAAAAAGATGACATAAAACCCATAAGGCTTCAGGTGGTTTATTTTTAATATAGTGAATATTTTATAATAGAAAGTTCCATTAATATAAGGACACCTACATTAACATAATCATACCAAGGCTAATATAAGTGTTTAGGCCTCCAAAAATAATATTTCTAGAATTTGATGACAAGATCCTAATCATGTTCCTACTTGTTTCCACCTTTGTACTTCTCATATCTACTTGTGTATTTATAGATAAGCTAAGTATTATTTATTCTTAGTGTTTATATAATCAAATTAATGTTTTGTGTGTACTTTTTATATTTATCATAACTCAACATTTTAATTCAAAATATTGATTTATCTGAGTTTTATTCATCTGTGTGTAGGTTATTCTACCCTTTAACCCTAACCCAAATAATTAAAAAGGGTTAAAAATTTGGTGAATCCAGCCATTACTTTATCTCATGTATATCCTAACTTTCTCTAGGGTTTTCAGCATCCTAAGGTTTCTACTTGTTATACTTATTCACATTTGTTCTATCATTTGTATGCAACCTAGGTGTAGTCCTAGATTAAGTGGTGTTCCTATTGAATATCTTGAGCTACCCCTTGGTCCACCTAAAATGTCTCAAGCTAATGCCATGTCAAATTTTGCTAATAATGAGAGTGCCAATAAAGATAATGAGTAAAATAATGAAAATATCCTTATAGAAGATGAATTTGATCATGAGGATAATGAAACACATGAAAACAATGAATATGAACAAGTAGATCAAGAAAAATTTAAATCTATTAAATTATTTCAAGAGCACGTTTGTTAAAATCCTAAATATCTCCACAATATCCTTAATACTATATTATAAACTAAAAAATCAAAAGGTGTTAGTGAACAACCATTGATCTCTATTGATATAAATATTGGGGCTATTGGATATTCCTATTACACATCCATTCTAATTTCCCTCCCCTTGAGCACACCATTGCTTACTATATCTAGTGGAGGCACATGATATGTTTTCAAACCATTTCACCTCTAATATCAAACAATTATTTCCACATCCTCTATGGGAACAACAAATACTTCAACCCAATTACTGGTTTTAATTCCTACAACAACATAAGTGGTGTTTTCATCCCCTTTGATGGATTCTCAATTCTAAAATCTAAATCCCAATGGATATATATGTAAACTCTTCTCCAAGTTATAATAACTTTGGAATCTAATATTTCAAACATTAAAAAAAATGCTTTGAAATCAACTCATGTTATTAATTCATAATATGTATTACATAATCCTCTATCCCTTGATATATATTTGCACCCTTTTTTAACTAGTTTTATTGCACCCAAGTTCACATTTTATGATGTCAAAGGTGATCCTAGATTTAAAAAATATGATATTTCTATGAGGCATGTCTTGATTATGCCTCCAATGATATTTTTTGACCAAATTATTTTCATGGAGTGTAAAATACTATGCCTTGAGATGGTTTTATGAATTACCAATCAAATCAATGAAAGCATTCGAACCCCTAGTAGATCAATTTCTATAACATTTCTATTTCAACATCACTATAAATATGTCATATGTACAAATTTTTTAGATAAAACAAGGAACTGATGAACCTATTAATGAATTATTTTGAGGTAGAAAACAATGTTGGCCAAAATGATAAATCCAATGGCAGATAAAGAGCTTCAAGATATATTTAAGCATAGTTTGTTTGCCCCATTATATGATTCTATTATTTTCAATAAGTTCATTTGATGACTTATGCCATATTTTTTGATATCATGAAATTAAAATTATTTCATGAAACATGTTTAAGTATGTAGCAAGCTCACTAACTATATCTACTACCAAGTTTCATATCAAACCAAGCTACAAAGTAAAACCTGTATGACCTAAAAAAGAAGCAGCCATAATTATTAATGTTATATCACAACAACCTAATCAAATCATCTTATCCAATACACCTAAAATAAAATTTATATTATTACATGAGTCTCTAATTTTATTACTTAAGAAGCTTATGGAGTGTCATCCCATATCTCTCCCTCCTCCTATATAGGTTGATATGAGTCAACCTCTACCAAAATGATATGATGCTAATGCATATTTTGACTATCACCAAGGCCTAAGAATCATAAAAATATATTTTATACCTTGAAACATGAGATCAAGCTCTTTTTTATAACCAACATATTACCTTTGATGATATTCTAAAGGATTCATGTTCACAACTTAGTGACCATAAAAAACAAAATATATTTAACTATCCATTGTAAGATCATTTGAAGAAATATTTAGAAGTACAAATAGAATATAATATATATCCTACTCCCTCACATTATGGGCACCGATTAGATGGGATTATTGTCGCTTATACATACATAGTACCTCCTATGATTTATAGACCTTGTATTACATTTGATGATAGTGAAATTATGGGTGATGACTCATATTTTCATTCATTATGCATTCAAACATAACTTTATCATCAACCTATGCATAGTGTTATGATTGATAATGATGCTAGTGAGAATTCATGTACCATGATGTTACTTACACATTTGAGATATATAAATGTGATTTATACCTTTCAACCAAAATAATCAAAGCATTCGATGGGACATCATAACATGTTATTAATGAGATTGATTTACCTTTACAAGTTGGACCAACACATATGGTTACTACCTTTTTAGTTATACCATATATGAGAGTACTATATATGTTATTGAGATGACCTTGGATAAATAAACTCTATGTATTACCTTTTATGGTACATGGGTATATTAAATATGTTCATACTAATAGGGAAGTCATGGTTTCTATAATTCTATATGAGCATCCACATGAATAAGAGAATCTTATTCCCAAATAGCTAATTATACAACCTATTAAGATTAATCATCTACAAAAGGGTAAGAAAAAGGCAATCCCCTTTCCTAGGAGGCCTATACTTGAGATACCATTGTGCCATAGATATACAGTGGATTCCATGGAATCCTCATCTACACTACATGATCTACCTAGTTCCTAAGACTACATAAACATGTTCCAATAAAAATACATCGAGAAAACTACATAACACTAAAAAATGGGTTATATGAACCCATACTAATACTATTACATATTCACAACCATGGAGTTCTATGATACATACATAATTTACCACAAATTTTATAGTTCTGGATATGACACATATATAAGTTCCTTGGAAGTATCACTAGATTGATGTACCATATTCTAAGTTTGGATTTACCTATGAGCATCCATTGGATGTGATCATAGACTAGCTTGTTTCTTTCCAAAGTTTTCAAATATATATATATATATATATATATATATATATATATATATAGTAAAATACAAAATCATTTAAATAAATTAAAAAATATTTAGCATTCACATATTTACTAGTTCCTTATCATCTATGTTATTTACTTTATGTTAGTATATATCATCTCATTTATTTTCTAGATAAATATATGTTTCATGTATACTTGAGTGTGATATAGGCATACACCAAATACATGATACATGTACATACAAATATTTTACCTTCACATACCCATGTAACACACTATATTGGGTGCATATGCTTTGTGTATCATGATTGATATAGGTTATATTATTTTATGATCACCTTTAAATTATCATGTTGAACTTATATACTAAGGCTTACACATTACTATAGTCATGATTACATCTTTCACAGTGTACACATATATGAAGTGACTATTTTGATATGCTTATGTTGATTATTTAGACTTCATTTATTCACATTATCACTTCTTTGAGTGTCTTTTTATTGCTTGCTATTGTCTTACTTGTGGAACATTTGAATATGTTCCTTGATTATTATCCCATGTGCCACTCTAAGTTGATTTCTTTTATTATTTGGGAATTTGACTATGTCATTCCTTTGAGTGTGCAGCATTTAAATATTCCCCTTGTTTGTGGTCTCCTTAGACTTGTTTTGTATGGCATTAAGTGTTATTGTGTGTGTGCATGATTGTTTGTTGAGCTTGTATTATTACTTTCTAGACACTGCCATGATCCATATCATGCATATTAGGGCTTGTGATCACATACTGTGAGCTTTATTGATATATCTACTTAAACATGATACTCATATATGTTACATGGTTCATACATAAATTATATAGTTATCTTCTCCTTTTAAGGTAAGCTAACTCCCTAATTCCATTTTCCTCACCTCAAATTGGGGGCATATTATTAGGTGCATGTCATAGACACGTGACCTCCAAACTTATACAATTATCAAAATCTCCAAAGTCTCATTATAGTTTACATGATTCATATATACACTTGGGTCAGAATCCTATACATTGCACCAATTTTTATAGATTTGGGACATAGTTTTCCAAATTTGTGACAAATATTATACATAGCTATAGAGAAAAGGTTAAATTTTGATAGATAATTGAGTTTTAGACACATTATAAGTGCATGTTCTATGAAATTGACCTAAAAATTACAAATACATATTCAAACATATTTACCAAGAAACATCGATACTTTACCAAGAAGCACCATTTTCACCAAGAAACATCATTTTGATCCTTTCTTTTATATAGTATTTGGATCCTATTATTAGTATGTTTGATATTCAATGATTTCAATAGCCTAACACTACTTCCATTTTTTAGGTTGAATTATTTATATCACTTGACTTCTATTATACTGCCACTTGAATTATGTGATTGAGATTCAAAGATCTCAATGGACGTGTCACAACTCACCCTTACACCAGATCAAGGGAATAATTACCTTCAAATCTCCAAGTTTTAATTTTGAACCTCTCTCATCTCCAATGATTCATAATGAATTATCTTTAACAAGTCAAATTACCAAGGGACAATATTGTTGCATCAACACATAGGTGTACTCCTTCCTTGCTCTATTTCTCTTCAAACATTTTAATTATTTAAAATTCTAAATTATATGCACTAATTTATGCTATAAAATGATCTTGGTTATAGGTTATACATCAAAAAACACTCAAAGTTGGCTCAAACCAAATCAAGGTGTGTTCTACACACATAAATATGCATTTATTTTATTTAAACTAGTAATTTCATCTTTATGCATTACTAAATTAAAGGGGGGTAAATACAAATTTAAAATTTGATTAAAATAGTATATAAATATTGTATACTTGATAAATACCTATCAAATATCTAACATTTAGTTATAGACCTTCCTTCTACTAAAAGACTCATATTCACTATCTCATTGTGCATAATTGTTTACCTTATGGTCTAACCCTATCATTTTTTATGATTCAAATCTCTTGCACTATATAAAAAGCCTAAAATTTTATATATATCCTTCAATAACAATTTTAGATCCTCAACATCTTCCTAACTTGTTAGACACTTGTATCACACATAAGGAAACTTACATTACACATAGGGACACTTGTGTCAATGCAAGTGTCTAGATTATTATTAAGTGTCTAGTCTTTAAAAGACATCTAATTTGAAAAAAATTTGAATCATATGGGTCAAATAATTTGTCTTATTGAACCCTACCATAATTTATTTTAAAAAGGTATAGTATAAATACAAATCAAAACTTATTCATTATCTATCTATAAAATACCAAGCAAGCACCTATTCAATCAATTGCACAATTGAGTTATAAAACTTTATTATTTCATATTTTTATATCATTCATAGGCATAGTTATATTATAAGTTTGAAACATTCAAAGAACAACCCATGAGTAGTATTTATCAAGTTACAAGTTACATCACTGCATATAGTATATTTCACTCTTGTGTACATAGAAGCCAACACCTAGGAGAGAACTATATATGTCTAAGTCCCTCCTTAGAGTATTGGCTATGTGGGGAGTGCTCATTGATAGAGGGTTCATTGAGGTCAGATCAACACCATGAGCCTACTAACCCATTTTTGTCAAAGTACAAAGACCTAAGGTGAAGAGCTAAGGTTTGATCCACATATAGTCATATACAACCTATGTGCACTAATAAAATACATCAACATAAAGGTGATAGAAAATTCAAAAGGCTACAAGGAGTTACTTCAAAATATAGTGAATATTCCATACCAGATAATTATATTGATATCAGGACACTTGTGTCAACACTAGCATCCCAAGGTTGATGCAAGTGTCCAAGCCTCTAAAAATAATATTTCCAAAATCTGATAAATGGATCTTGATCTTATTCTCACTTGTTTCCACCTCTGCACTTTTCAAACCTGCATGTATATTTTTAAATAAGCTAATTATTATCTCTTCTTAGTGTTTATGTAGTCAAATTATTATTTTGAATGTACTTTCTATATTTATCATAACTCTATGTTTTAATTTAAATTATTCATTTATTTGACTTTTCAATAAATTAGCCTACTATAGAATATTTTTACTCATCCTTATGTATAGACTATTCTACTTTTTATCCCTCACCCAAATAATTAAAAAGGGTTAAACAAGAACATTATCAACTTTTAAATCAAATTGGCACATATTTCTAAGTATGTTGGTAAGTATATGTTTATGTAGCTATAACTAATGACTCCTTATGAAATTGGACTAATCCAAAACTAGATGTTCCACATGAAAATGTCATTGTAATAATGGCTTGGGGAGATGGATATCATAGTCTACCGTATCGACATGGTTGTTCACTAAATCATGAAATTATTTCAAGAGGTTAGGATCATGTTTTTATTCAATCCAAGTGGCCAACTTTACTCATTCATACAATTTTCTATAAAGTTAGCTAAATTTATGACATAATTCAGTAACCAGGACTAGGATGCTAATAGGATTGGAAGGGAACAAGTTATTGAACTAGAGGGTTATGGCAAAGAGAAGGTAGAATGAGTCCTTACCATGAAAGGAAACCTCCAGGATCCCCTTTCTAACCATGCTACGCAATTAATTTAAACCAAGGTATTATTTAGAAATCCCATTCTAAATTTTCCCACTATTGAACAAGACTACTAGGTATGTGTTAAGGCCTCACAAACATAACCTGCTAATACTATGCAAGGTAGTATCTCTCATATTAGTACCCCTAATTCCACTCTTTCTATAGAATTATTCAAACTAATAACATTCAATCCAAAAATAAACAAATTGTTAGATAATTAACTTTAATTTGGGTCCTTCTTATAGATTTATATGCTTATCCTAAGTCTTATATATGTGTGCATTTATTATTTTTATAAATACACTTTATTCTAGTTTTTAGAGGTATCACTGACACACATTCTAAAGCTTGCATAGTAACTCTTTATTTCTTCTAGCTCTATTTAGTGAGCTCTTCTCTCTCTTTATTCATTTTGTACAATCTTGATATTATTCTTAGTCTTACATCTATGTGATGCTCTCTTGGCTTAAATCCACATATTATCTCTATTTTCTATCTTATTATTGATATGTTCTTAAAGATTTATTTTCACATAACTTCTAATATATTGTGGGGATTTTCTCTATTTGACGGTTTCCCCACTTTTCAAATCTCTTATCTCAAATTTATGGTTTGTTCACTTTGTCAAGGTAACATTATTTATTTAATAAATTATATTACTTGTTTTCAATATTATATTTTAATCTTTAGTAATATTAATACATGGTATCAGAGAATGTTTCTCTTTTGATGTTTGAATTTGAGTTGTGTAATTTTGTGGAAGAGAAATTCATTTTTTTACAAGTCCTTACACCCATGCATCTGATTTTTAGTCTCTTTTTCTATTTTTAGCATAAATTTTATCATTTTTTCACATATTTACATTCTAATGTGCATTTAAATTTTCTCTCAAAAGGAGTATTTTTAGTTTTTTTAAGTTGGTTACACAAATAAAATATCATTTCTTTCATTTTTAAAAAACCCATCATATTACAAATCTATATAAAAAAGAGGCAATATATTTTTATTTTTATTTTTTTAGATAGATACGAAGCTTTTGATCAGAATAACAACCGGTTACAATTCAATGGCCACAACCAGCCAATACTAGCAATATGACCATAACCAGCCAATACTAGCAATACGGCCACAACTGATCAATACCAATAATACTACATAATACCACCACAACTGGTGAATACCAATAATACCACACAATACCACCACAACTGGTGAATACCAATAATACCATCACAACCAGTGAATACCATTGAAATGGCCATAACTGGCCTCCAATACCTATGAGATTTCAACCTGGGTGGTGCATGTGACAACCAAGTTGTTTTAAGAACACACCCCCATCTCATTGGTGGTAATATATTTTTATTAATAATTTTAGTTTCTAAAAATTTTATGGGTTTTTTTAATCTCTCTTTTAATATTATACTATCAAAATTTTAAGAAAGCCTAGATTACAGTTTGAAATAAATCATAAAAAAACATGACTATATTTTTCAAAAAATGTGACTATTTTTTTTCCAAAAAAGATGACTTTTTAATTTAAAAAAATCTTTTTATACAATCTTTAATATAATTTTGTTATTAATTCAAACACTTTTCATATCAAACTAAGTTTTTTTAATGTCTTTTCACCTTTGTCTATTTATATATATTATAAAAACTCATCTTTATTTACATTTGGAGTTTTGGTGTGGACTTACATTTACAAGTTAATTGATCTAAGCTTTGAGACAAGCAAATCTCTATATTCAAATCTTAGTTTTTTTATTAAGATGAATACTTTTTAATTTTCTTTAGATTAATCCATATTTCTAATAATTTTTTAATGATATCTAAATTTATATTTTTTACTCTCATGGCTTTTAAGTTGGTCATTTTTTTAGTTTTTAAGAAAAATATATAAACTAATTCTTTTAAAAATGATGAAATAGTTACTCTAAGAAAAAAATTGCATATTAAAATGATATTTTAAATTCTTTACAAACCTATTTTATTGAGAAAATGCAAACTATGCAATCATCTATTGACACTTTAAATTTTAGATTTATGTCTTTTGAATATAACATTAGTTGTCATAATGGTGAAATTTATTGTGCTTCTCAAACACCTAAAACTTCTTTGAACACTTATTCTACAAACCCTAGCTTAAAAATCATGCACATTATGGGTTATTTAGGTGGCATACTTGATAAGTGTGAAGATAGTATTCTTGAACCTATTTTACCTACTTTTGATGAAAATCATAAAGGCTCTAGTTTTGATGATTCTATTGCTTCTAATGTAAATTGGACATCTTGTTGTCCTCAGTATCAAAGGACTTATAATACAAATTATTTGATTATATTGCTTTTGATGTTCATATTTTAGTTAAAATTGTTAAACTTTGTGTGTATTGTAAAAAACACAGGTATGATATATCTAAATATTGGAAATTATACCCATGCAAATGTTATGTTAAATCCATGCATGACACTTTTTATTATTAGAAAACAACTATATCTCATACCTCTAAGGGTAAAACAATTTAGATTCCTAAAGAACATGAATCTTTTAAAGACTTTAATATGTCTTCTTGTGATAATTCGTCTAATGCTTCACATATAATATTTTGTGTAAGTGACACATTTTCTTTGTCTTCGTTTTGATTTAATTCAAACTCTTTATGCATTCCTTGATTTTTATTGCAAAAAAAATATGTTTTTATTTAGAGTTTTTTTACTAAATTCTTCTCATGTAGGTTTACACACTTTATGATAGAAGTTATTATTACTCAAATTTGTCTAGTTGTACATATAATTTTATTAGATTATGTCTGTAGATTATATTTTTGGAATATTAGTTACTTAACTTAAAATATTGGTGTTAGTTTGTTTTGTCTTGTAGGTTTTGTGGATCATTAGTCCTTGTTGGTATTTATTTTATTACGGATTGACCATATTATCTAAAGAGGATTCTTGAAGATTATTGGTGATCACACTTTCTTCATTGTGACTTTTGGCAACACCTTCCCTTTCTCTCTTTTTTTAAATCTCTTGTATTTCCTCTTGAAGTAAGTTTCTATTAAGGGGGAGTATTATGTAATTTCTACTCTCTTCTTTATTTGTAAAATATTTTTTTTTACTTAAATGTAACCTCAAATTTAAATATAAGGGGAAGTGTTGAAGAATGGACTTTAATTTAGATTATTATTATAGGTTTATAGGCTTATCCTAAGTCTTATATGTGTGTAGATTTATTATATTCATAAATGCACTTTATTATAGTGTTTTGAGGTGTCACTAACCTCTATAGTCCACTTGTTGGATTTAGAGTTACTTGCATGTCACTCCTCTCTCCCCACATGTCACACATATTTTCTCTATTAATAATAGGATTAGGGAGACTTGACATACATGTTGAAGCTTGCACATGTAACTCTTTATTCCTTCTAGCTTTATTTATTGAGTTATTCTCTCTCATTCTTCATATTATACAATCTTGATATTGTTCTTACTCTTTCATCTATGTGATGCTCTCTTGGTTTAAAGCCACACTCTTTCTCTATTTTATAGCTTATTCTTGCTATGTATTTAGAGATTCATTATTGTAAGATTTATAATATATTATGGGGTTTTTCTCTATTCGATGGTTTCCTCACTTGTAAAATCTCTTATCTTATATTTGAGGTTTGCTCACTTTGTCAAAATAACATTATTTATTTAATCACTTGTATTACTTACTTTCAACATTATATTTTGACCTTGGCAATATTCTTTCACAAATACCTGTAGGAGTACAATGAGGTGACTAATGATGGATAGATCAAATATTCACTAAAGAATAGGGATTTAGACCAAAAAGAGACAAAAATAAGGACAGTTAGGAGAATATCCCCTTTGAAAGTTATGAAGTGGGTCCATGTTTGGCATAATTTATAAAATCCATATATCGTGAGCCTACCCTCCTTGCTTCTCTTATTATGATATAAATTTTATCTCTTTTGCAAGTGTCTTAAAGCATGCCAATTGTAACAAATTCTCTCTTAGAAGGTGTAATTACCTTGATGCTATGTGTAGGCATCTAAAGATTAGGTTACATGATTACATTGCTATGAGTTAGATGCAGTGTATATATTTAGATTATGATCATGTTAATTTGTTATTTCAATTATATTTTATGATATATGTATATCATGATGTTATGGTCTAACTACCTGCTTGTTGTGAGGTTGACACAGAAGAACTCATCCCTCAAAGCATGATAGAGGGAGAGCATCATCAGAGAGGGTGACGTAGATGGAGATGTTGAGGGATGACAGAGAAACCAGTTAGAACCCTCCAAACACCACATTAGCTAGTATATGTCAGATGCATAATAGAATGGTTAGCTTAGTGTGTTTAATAGTGTTTGCATTTAGAATTATTTTTTCATTATTATTTTAGTTTAATGGTTATATTGAACTCACATTGTGTGTTTGCATTCTTGTCATATCTATAACTATTGATATTTTGTGATTTTTATAATTAGAGCAAATTTGAATTTGTAGACTAATGAATTTATCATTAAGTCATTATGACATTTGAAGATGATAATTTAATTAGTGAATATATTGATTATTATAATTAGTGATAAAATAAATAAAATATAATAATTTCTAATTAAATGGGAAAAAGAGAAGAAAGAGAATAAATTCTTAAAATAAACAAAAAGGGAAGAAAATCCAAAATAATAATAATAATAAATAAAGAGAAATGGAAGGTTTAAATTTAATAAAAACAAAAATAAAGATATTTATAAAATACTAATAAAAACAAATAAAAATGAAAATGAAAAATCTAAAAATAAAAGCTATGCCCTTTCTCATAAGAGGATAACAAAGATAAAAATAAAAGAATATATTGTGGTGGAAAATGGGAGGTGGACCATATAGAGCAAAAGAAGGCAGTAGAGAGGTGAAGAAGGCAAGAGTGAAGCATGGAAGTAAAGGTGAATTTTCATATTTGCATCTAAATGAATAACTGAACAGATATCTAGGTTGGTTATGTAATTAAATTTTATGCACTTATGTTGAATATCATGAAAAACTATGAGTTAAAGGTATGTTGAATGTGCCATATAGAATGTTGAATGTTATGATCTTTATAAAACTATACCTATATCGATCTACATTAAAAAAATTTAGTGGTGGCAAGATGGGTAGAAAACAAGGCAAACAATGATATATATATATATATATATATATATATATATATATATATATCTACATGAATCGCTATATATATATATATATATCGATTCATGTAGATATTAACAGAATATAGTTAATTGTATACATGTAAATATACATAGTGTTATTCAATACTTGTGTGACACGTTATAGATTTATAGTGACTTGAAGTTATGAGTAAATATTAGGATCCTTGATATTAATAACTAGTGCTTAAAATTCATATGAAGCTATTTTGATATATTATGAATTGGAATGGCATATGAGAATATATATATATATATATATATATATATATATATATATATATATATAAATTAATGGATTATAATTTAAAAAATTATAATTACGCAATAATTATATTCATTTAAGCATAATTAAAAGCATTAAAAGATACAAAGAGATAACAATATGTATGGTCAATGAACTGACTACAATGAATATTATGTGTATATATATTTCTTGTATTCTAACTATATATAAATAATGATCTCCAATCTCTATGAAGAATATTAGGATTTGAGTATTAATTTTGAGTTTAATTTGTACATTATGAAATGATGTTAAATGTGTATTATACCATTTATAAGTGTATATGAACAATAATCAAATAACAATGAGTTGTTTTAAATCTTTTGTATGTAGTGATCTTCTAGATAAAACTAATGAACTATTTATAAATGAAAATATGCATATAGATAGAAGTCAATATATAGATATATGTAAAAATAGAAAGTATCTAAAATATATCTGGAGGAGTTTGGATCATCATGGAATGGTTTAAGGAACCTTTAGAATACCTTGGAAACATGTTTCAGATGATTTCATAGCTCCACTATATATATATATATATATATATATATATATAGCTCAACTATCAAAATTCATAACTCAATTTTTGAAATCTTTAGCTCAAATATGAAATTTTGTAGCTATTTCCCAAGGTCCATAGAATGCCTAGAAAATTTTAAAGGTTCACAAGAATGATAGGTTTGTGACTAAGGCCTTTCTTTATCTTCATGGGGTCATATCAAGACTCTTCTTTAGATGTTATAATACCTATACATATCAAAAATGAAGGACTAAACATGCAAATAGTTAAAAAATTATGTGAATAATGCCAACTTATACTCACATAAGGCTTAAAGAGATAAAAATACTCATCTTCTACCTTAGACTAGTTATAAGCCCTAAGACTACATGCAATGCTCAACCTAAATGACATATTAATGTCTATGAAGGATGATATATTATGGTTATAATGAGTCATAGTGTGGACTCATCATTAAGGACTTATAATCTATAATATATATTAATAAAAAACTTACATATTAACTTATGTCTTATTATGTAGTTTATTGAAATGAGTCTGTTTCTTTATTCTAGCATATATGCAGTTATAATATATCAAAATCCTAAAATAGCTTTTAATAAAATATGTGATGCATAATCTTTATGATATGCATGAGTTTACTTATCATATATATCATGTGAAATAAAACTTGTTGTGTGGATATAATACAATAATAAACTATGTATTATGAAATAATTAAGTGTATGCTTAAAAGAGTATATAGGTACATCTATGTCAAACTAGCTTATACTTATACCTAAAGGTGTGTACTTCTAATTATAGTTCTATTAGTGATCCAAAACTATTATATATATATATATATATATATATATATATATATATATATATATATATATCGTTGAGTGAATATTTTGTGACCAGCTAACTGATGGGCAAAATAGGTGTTTTCACCACAACATAGGGAGATTTATCAGCCAAATGTGTAGGTCGACCACATCATAAGGGGACAAATATCTCCTCTCATCAAGGGGAGGTTCCCTATAAATATGAGGTGCTATATATATATATATATATATATATATATATATATATATATATATATATATATATATATATATATATATATATTAAGCTAAAAATAACACTCAGGGGTAGGATAAAACCATCCATCTCTCTTTTTTTAGAGATGATGTTCACAAATCAAAGTATAAATCCTGGTGAAATGACAGAAGGCACTTCTCTTCTCTCAAAAGTGTTGTTCAGCAAACAACATGAATCTTTTTGGTAGTGACAAGCAAATGTAATAGGGCACAATAACCAGTAGAATGAGGTGTAGCATAAAGTCTCCACCTCAACTACCAAAGAGTGAAATATACGAAGGACAATGGGGGCACAAAGTCATCCTAAGTTCTTTTACATAGAAATAGAAAAACAAACACACTAAAGACAATTATGGCAGCACAAAGTCTCTCCATAATTGGCTTCAGGACACCTTCTTGATTACTTCCACTACTTCTACTTGTTAAATTAAATGGACAAGAATGCTTCTAAGAAATAGACATAAGAATAATTTCCTAAATAACACAAGCTATTCTAGCACAAAGTCTGAAAGGTCACTTGTTTTCTCATTCAAATAAAGAAATATGATTAAAAATCTGAGCTCAAAGTCTTAAGAAATGCCTTTCAATTTGGGTAGAGTTTTGCTTTTATAACAGAGAGATCTCCAGTGCATAAAATAAGAGATTACAATATATAGCACTCCCAAAAAGACTTGGACGCTTTATTTCATGGAATGGCCTATGTGTTGTATTCAATGCCTTGAATGCATTTTTAGTTCTGTCAAGGGGCCATGCTGGAATAGGGCATCAGCCTTAACTGTGGCATGTCAATTCATCTCAAATGTCCCCTCCAAAGTATGGGCCACCTGGTCCTCTTCCTAATATTTGCATAGCTATCCACTTTGCCTTTACTCGATCTAGAAAAATAGGCCCTGCTATTGAGTGCTTGTGCTCTCTGATGTCCACTTGGTGGACTGTTTCACCTACTAGAAATAACTCCTATGTAGATATTTCTAGTCTTTCTACATCATTCCCTCTTTCCTCGCCATGTCTTGTCCTTCCTTGGTGATCTGAGCTCTCAAGCTATCTTCTCACTTTCTACTGGCTCCTTCAGCTTCTTCTTTGGTTGGTTACTGAGTTTATTTTCAGGTCTGTGCCATATTTGAAAAACAACAGATATTTTATTACCCTAAATTTAACATCTACGGGGATGTCACTGGTCATTGATTACTTGAACCACTTTTAACCTTGAACCTTTGAACCTTTTGGTTTAAGGTTCAATGGTTCAATGGTTCATTCTTTGCTCTGTGAATCCTTTATTCTTCCAAGTCTCTCAAACTTTATTAAACTCATTGAACCTTTGAACTTTGAAATCTTTTGGTTCAAGTTTCAATGGTTCAAAAGTTCAATCTTTCTTCTTTGAAGTTTTCTTTTGTTTAAGTCCTTTAAATCCATTTGAACTTTTCAAAGTGGTTGAACTTTGAACTTGCTGAAGTCTTTGAACTCGTTGAAGCACTTAACTCTTTTTGAACATTTAAACTCATTGAACCTTTGAACCCTGCTGAAGCAGGGTTCAATGGTTCATTTCATTTGTTTGAAGCCTATCAATGGACCTTTTGGTTGAACCTTGATGTTGAACCACCTTTGAAATTGCCTAAGTGTTTGGAAGTTGTTCCTTTATGAGAGCCTGCTTGTTGAAGTTGTTGAACCCATTGAACTTGTGAGTCCCTTGACTGAAAACACTTAAATAATTGAAGAACTTGGATGCTCAGGACATTTTTGAAAAATGAAAGGGAGAATTTTGGCCTACATGACCAAAATAGTTGATATTTTTTCCCCAAAAACAAGTGATAGATTTTGGGAATAACAGCTAGCTCCAGTTGGGAAACTTCCATCGATTGCAAAAACAATTAAAGGGAGTAGAATCTAGAATCTCAGTGCCTTCATGTATGCCATTGGGCTATGGAGTCATTCTACCCAAAAATAAAGGTGCCAAAAACAAATGAAAATAAACAACACAAAACAAGAGAAAGACTATAAAAAAATTATACATATGTACAAGCTGATCTTATCTGATACTTTAAGGATTGAAGTGCTTCAGATGCCACCTACTGTGAGATAGTGAAAATGGTGTTCTATCTTGATATATCAGTAAGAAACCATTTTCTCCCTAGAAGAGATGATTGGTGAATGGACCTCTCCACAAGGAATCAAATTTTCTATGCATTCCTTTTGGTTCTCTCCTCTTACCCCACAACAAGACTTGATTTCCAGTCTAAAAATCATGAATCCTTGTTCTCTTGTAGAAGAGTTTCTTTACCTAATTTTGGCATGCAGCAGTATGGTCCATTAACATAATTTTTTATTCTTCTAATTCAATCCATTACATGATTTGTTGTTAGCATTAAACACCTACCAATGATTGGCATTATCAAGCACACTTGGTCGAAAGACCAACTTGATAGTGTGTTTCTACTCTTCAAAGTCTTTATGAGGAAATAAGAGGGTCGTAGAGACAACCAATGAATTTGCATGACTATGAATCTCTCTGGGCACTGTAGATATATTGAAATCATCAAAACATTCAATACAGTCCCATACTAGATTGTAGTAATGATGCAATCTTTTTTTCTTGGTTTGACATAGGTTCCTCACCTAACAAACCATCAGTTCAGCATCTTCTTTAGCATGAAAGAGTTTAACACCTCTATCTTGAGCTATCTTCAACTTGAGTAACAGAGATTCATACTTAGCAGTGTTGTTGGTGTTGCTAAACTACAAATTATATGAAGAAGGAAAAATATTTCCTTGAGGAGATATTAGAACAATCCCACCAGTAGAAGAGCAGCTGCCATCAAATTCTAGAATCCATACACCACCAAAAACTGCTCCTTTCTCAAATTTTTCTTCATTTGGAGGGGAGGGTCCTTCTACCCCTACACTGTGCTTTATTAATTCTTTTGTTGTCTCATCTGAATCAATTCCTAGATCGCTACCTATAGCACTTTCATTTGTTGAAACATGAACATCCTCTGTGGTCAAAAAAAAGTTACCCATTCTTAAAGACTCAAACAGAATTTGATCTTCAGGGGCTGATGTTTGGGTGAAAATATATTTTGCCTCCTTCTCAAGAAGCAACCTATGCATGATGCCTTTGATAGGTATCCTCACCTCAAACAATTTCATGCTCAATTCTCCACCAACATCCTTGCAAAAATTTTGCCCAAGAAGAATGTCGTAGGAGGCTAGGACGTCAGCCACCAAGACTATCATCTTAATTTTTTTTTCTGGAAAGGCCACAAATGTAAATTAGGCATCTTTGATTTGTCCTAGAAGTGGAATTTATTTATTTTCTATGGAGAAACATCTCCTAAATGTCTTAGTTAGTGTGAGACCAAGAGATTCTACCACTTTGGCAAGCATGGCATTGTCAGATGCACTTGAGTCTATGATGCAATTATTCAGCTGGTGACCGTTTATCAATAAGGAGACATAAAATGGTTCTATCTTCTTAGGAGCAACAAGAGGAGTAATGACAAGGTTATTTTGGGTGGACGTGGAAGTCACCTTTGGAATAGTTGGTCCTATAGGGATAGTTTTATTTTTTACATAATGAACCAACTTATCCAACTACTTAAGGTTGGATTGCAGGAATTCAAATTCAAACATTTGAATTTTGGTTTTCTTGACATGGTCGATTATGTCAAATGTCTGAAACAAATTAGGAATAGGAGAAGGAAGTTCATCCTTCTAGTTTTTTGGGAGTGTAGGACTGATCTGTGAATTTGAAGTAGAAGGTGCAAGAACATTTGGGGTACTTAATTTTTTAGTGATTACTGGATCCTTTGATTGAAAAGGTAGATTAATCTCTTGTTTAGCAATTGAAATTGTTGGTTGAGATCATTTCCCTAATTTTCCCTTATTAGCTTGTTGGGCTGACTAGTTTTAGGACTAGATAAATACAGCATATGATCCATCAAACACTTCACCTTTACTTCTAGGTTCATCCTGGTAATTCAAGAAACCAATGTTGGAGTCGCTAGCTGATTCTTCTTGGTCTAATACAAAGAGATCAACATCATCTTTTAGGTTCAACTCAGGCTAGAAGGAAAAATTAGATTTTATTTCGAGATATCCAACTGCTGAGTTGGCTAGAGCTACCTCAATAGCAAGTTTCCCCTAAGGGGGAGGAAGATGATTTGGCTGCCCTTGATTCTTGGTAGCATTGCCTTAGTATGAACGATTGGGGAATGTCCTCGGTATATCTCAGTATGAAGGAGGAGTAGACTTCCCTTGTGCCATTTACTTTTTGAGAGCTAACAACTCATTTGCCAACTTTTGCACCATTGGATCAGTGGTGCCCGTAGATGGATATTCAGAGAATGAAGAAGATTTACCTCTATTAGGATCTCTCCTTATCTTTCTCACCAAGATGAGATCATCTTCCACCTTAGTAGCCAAATTTTTAGCTGTAGCAAGGTCTATGTGGTCAACCCATCTCAATCAGAAACTCACTTCAAGAAGCTGAGAGTTGATGAAGAAACATTTGAGATTCTCAGCTGTCGGCTAAGCAATTATAGGAATCTTATTCCTTAACTTGTCAAATTTGGAAATGAATTACCTCATAGGTTCATGAGGCTCTTTCTTCATTTGTGAGAGCTGGGCTAGTAGGGCATGTGCATCTTCTATAGGCTTGAACTTGGCTTCAAATTTGGCTTTGAGGGTGTTCCAGTTAGTCATAGTCTGGGCCTATAGATGATAGAACCAGTCTGTAGCAGCACCTTGTAAAGTTTCTATGAATAGCCTGACTGTTATATCTTTGTATTCCACACCTATCACGCCACAAGCTATGTTGAAGGCTATAATATGTTCATCAGGATGAACTCTCCCATCACCATATAATTTTGATAAATTCTTCTTAGAACTGCAAGGTAGCTCATGTATAGGTGGAGTTATATTGAGTGGACCAAAAGAGTTACCCCAGGAGCCTTGAGCTGCTATTGTATGACTATGGATTGGGGGGATAAAAAATATTGGTGGGGTATTTATGGGCAAAGCTCTACTAGCAGAGGAAAAAAAAAGCTCTGCCTTGTATTGGTGACCTGGTGTTGGTAGAAGGAAGACTCCTAGTTCGTTAAAGGTGAGGTTGTAGAGGAAACAAATCAAAATTGCTCTACTGCACCAACTCAAAAATAGGGTCAAAAAAACCTTGAGCTTTGTGGCTTCTTGTATAGCATGGAGCTGCCAGATTGTAGAATAAAAATGGAAAATAATTGGCCCTACTTCAGCTTAGAGCTTGAGGCTCCAAACAGCTCATTCTTTCTAGTTGGTGTGGAGCTACCAAAGAATTGACTTTTGAAATGAAATGCTTGATCTCCAAAATCTCTAGTTTTTCATCTTAGATTATATAATGGAAATGGATAAGGCTATAATGATAATGGATAAGACATAGGTGATGCTTCAATCTGAAACTTGAGGCTTCAAATTGCACAAAATTGTTGTGTCCCCAGCGGAGTCACCAAAAACTATTGGGTGAATATTTTGTCACCAGCTAACTGATGGGCAAAATAGGTGTTTCCACCATAGCATAGGGAGATTTATCAAACAAATATACAGGTTGACCACATCAAAAGGGGACAAATCTCTCCTCTCATCAAGGGGAGGTTCCCTATAAATATGAGGTGCTATATATATTAATATACTATAAATAAGTTGAAAATAACACTCAAGGGTAGAATAACACCATCCATCTCTCTTTTTTCAGAGATGAGGTTCACAAATCAAAGGAGAAATCCTAGTGAAATGATAGAAGGCACTTATCTTCTTTTAGAAGTGTTGTTTAGCAAACAACAAGAATCTTTCTGGTAGTGACAAGTAAATGTAACAGGGCGTAATAACCAGCAGAATGAGGTGTAGCACAAAGTCTCCACCTCAACTGCTAAAGAGTGAAATATACAAAGGACAATGGGGGCACAAAGTTGTTCCAAGATCCTTTACACAGAAATAGAAAAATAAACATGCTAAATACAATTGTGGTAGCATAAAATCTCTCCACAGTACGCTTCAGGACACCTTCTTGATTACTTCCACTAGTTTTGCTTGTTAAATTAAATGGACAAGAATGCTTCTAGGAAACAAACATAAGAAAAATTTCCTAAATAACACAAGCTATTCCAGCACAAAGTTTGAAAGGTCACTTGTTTTCTCATTCAAATAAAGAAATATGATTAACAATCTGAGCTCAAAGTCTCAAGAAATGCCTTTCAATTTGGGCAGAGTTTTGCTTCTATAACAGAGAGATCTCTGGTGCATAAAATAAGAGATTACAATATATAGCACTCCAAGAAAGACTTGGGCACTTTGTTTCATGGAATGGCTTATGTTGCATTCAATGCCTTGAATGCATTTTTAGTTCTATCAAGGGGCCATGCTAGAATAGGGCATCAGCCTTAACTGTGGTGTGTCAATTCATCTCAAATGTTCCCTTCAAAGTATGGGCTGCCTGGTCCTCTTCCTGATATTTACGTAGCTATCCACTTTACCTTTACTCGATCTATAAAAATAGGCCATGTTATTGAGTGCTTTTGCTCTCTTATGTCCACCTAGTGGACTGTTTCACCTATTAGAAGTAACTCCTACACAGATATTTTTGGTCGTCCTACATCATTCCCTCTTTCCTCACCATGTCTTGTCCTTCCTTGGAAATATGAGTTCTCAGGCTATCTTCTCACTTTCTGCTAGCTGCTTCAACTTCTTCTTTGGCTGATCACTGAGTTTATTTTTAGGTTCATGCCATATTTGAAAAACAACAAATATTTTATTACCCTAAATTTGACATTTTCGGGGACGTCACTAGTTGCTGGTCACTTGAACCACTTTGAACATTGAACCTTTGAACCTTTTGGTTCAATGGTTCATTCTTTGCTCTTTGAATCATTTGTTCTTCTAAGTCTCTTAAACTTTATTAAACTCATTGAACCTTTGAAATTTGAACTCTTTTGGTTTAAGGTTCAACGGTTCAATCTTTCTTCTTTGAAGTCTTCTTTCATTTAAGTCCTTTAAATCCATTTGAACTTTTCAAAGTGGTTGAACTTTGAATTTGCCAAAGTCTTCAAACTCGTTGAAGCACTTAACTCTTTTTGAACATTTGAACTTGTTAAACCTTTGAATCTTGCTGAAGCAGGGTTCAATAGTTCAATGGTTCAATGGTTCAATCCATTTATTTGAAGCTTGTTGATGGACCTTTTGGTTGAATCTCGACATTGAACTAACCTTGAAATTGCCTAAGTGTTTGGAAGTTGTTCCTTTATGAGAGCCCACCTGTTGAAGTTGTTAAACCTGTTAAACCTGTGAGTCCCTTAACTGAAAACACTTAAATAATTGAAGAACTTGGATGCTCAGGACATTTTTGAAAAAGGAAAGGGAGAATTTTGGCCTGCAGGACCAAAATAGTTGATATGTTTTCCCCAAAAACAAGTGACGGATTTTGGGAACAACATATGTATGTATGTATGTATAATAGGACCTTATTTATGAATACATTCAATCCTCTCTAAAAGTATAAAAAATGCTAGAATGGAATATTATATGTTTGTGAGAACTGAGATTTTTTAATTATAACTAGTTATTTGAACATAAATTTATGTGTTCATAACTACTTTATTATGACTGGTATATATATATATATATGTATATGTTTATGTATATGTATATGTATATGTATATGTATATGTATATGTATATGTATGTATGTATAGTAAGACCTTATTTATGCATGCATTCAATCCTCTCTAAAAGTATAACAAATTCTAGAATGGAATATTATATGTTTTGTGAGAACTGAGATTTTTTTATTATAATCAGTTGTTTGAACAGAAATTTATGTGTTCATAACCACTTTATTATGACTGGTTGGGGTATTTAGTATTTTTATTTAAGAACATTAGATTGTGATAATATGGGTTATCATAGGGTGTAGTATATTTGAAAAATATTAGTAGTAATTAGAAACTATAATTAGATGTATACTTTACCTAAATGGTATAAATTATAGTTATCATTTCCATTATTTATGTGATAGATAATATTGTGAGATTTATTCATACATTTGATAGAATAAATATATGCATTTAGATTAGTCATTTTCTTATCATGTCATATGATTGATAATAGGATGTAATATATATAAATCTATTAGTTATACTATGTTAACCAAATCTCGTATTGTTGATATTGAGTAAGTAGTGAGGTGAATTTCACTAGTTTACTAGCATCACAATAGAAGATAATGGTAATCTAATCAAGTGGTGTGTATGAATTTGAATGATCCTTAGATCATTAAATTATTGAAAACCTTGGCCAAAGTAATGTGAAGTGATAAATTGTCATTTCATGAGTATGATTTACATGTTTATGCAATATCTTGAGTATAATGGGTTTATATGATACATCACATATTTAGTTTTAGAAATCATATAGCACACGGGTACTAGCTTGTCTCTTTGAATTATCATGCCATCATTATCTACTCATTCATTAAGGGAGGGTCATTTTCTAATGAGATTTATGCAAGATATTATTGGTCTATGGTCAGTGTGTAAAAGCACTCGAATGATGTTTTCCCTCCCCATAACAATACTACCTTTGAGATGACACTTGAGATTGCCATAGATACTAGAGTCTAGAAAACTTATGCTCTAGGGAGCCATGTATCTTATACATATACATTATATTATATTTATTACTGAAACATTATCATGATGATCTGTAATTACTTATTTATTATACATTGACAAAAGTGACTATAGGCATGTATTAGCTGTGATTGATTAATTATAATTACTTTCTATATTCATATTATGATGTATTTCTTATGATGATAGTGATCAGTGATATATGTTTTAGTATGATTCATTTATAGTATAATACTTAGAGTATTTTATATGATTTCTAATTAGATTTTCATGGTGTAATCTATTTAAAGTATGTGTTTAAATTAAAAAATCATGTATTTCTAGGTAGATCCCAGTGGTGATGTTACATGTGGTATTAGAGCTACAAATTGAACTCTAAGACCTAATGAGTCCACTAATATTTTCATATCCTTATATTGATATAAATGAGGATGGTAAAAGCTAGAGTTTTTAGAGAGGGTCCGTCAAATGTCAATGATAGTAACCCTCCATTTGATCCTGTCTGATTTGCTATTGAGTAATTAGCAAAGATGGATCAAATTCTCAAAGTCATGAATGAGACCAAGGACTAAATTTTAGATTTGAAATAGATGGTTCATGGCCATGAAGAGGAAGAACATCAAGATGTCCCTGAAGAGCATCCTGCTAAGTAAGAAAACCCTTAGGATGCAAGAAATCAGGTAGTTGTAGAGTTGGCTGGAAACATGAAAAAAGTGAACCCACATAAGTTTGATGAAACTATTATGGGTGATAAATCTAAAGCATGACTGACTAAGATGAAGAAGTATTTTTAGATTTAAAACTAATTTGAGGTCATTAAGGTAGTATGGGGAGCATACCAGTTGGCTAGTGAGGCAGCTACATGGTGGATCAATAAGAGGTTAGAAATGAATTTTAACTTGACCACCACTACTTGGGATCAGTTTGTGACTTTATTCAGGTCATAGTAGCTTTCATAGATTTATTCTGATCAGAAGCTCATAGATTTCTAAAACTTGAAGCAAGGAGGCTTATCAATGAATGAGTACTGGGATTAGTTCACCAAACTTTTAAAATATGTACTTTAGTACCAAGGAGATGAGAGGTTCACGATTAGAAAGTTTATCATGGGATTAATATCCTAGATTGGTGGAGAGGTATATGTTCATGAACCTTCTACTATGGACCAAGTATTTGAGAAGGTAATCAAATAGGAACAAAAGTTGAAGTCTCTTTCACAGATCAAGGACAAGTTCAAAACAAAGTTTGAAATTTTTAAGCCAACTTTAAAAAAGAAGAACTAGAAACAAAGGAGTGGAAACTCTAATAAGTAGTTCAAAAATTAGAATGCCAAATTCAACAATGGTTTAGGCAATAAGAAACTGGGCAATAGTTCCAAAGGTGGTTTTAAAAGAAACCAATAGATTGATAGGATAAGACCACCTAGAGGTTGTTTCATTTATGGAGATGACCATTATGCTCATGACTGCACTCAATACAAGTCAAAGAATAAAGTTCTTATTCCTCAACAAGGTAATTTTCAGTAACGTATTCATGCAACAATTGATAATTGGTAAGCCAAATTTTAAGCATTACCCATAGAGCTATTAGTACTTTTTTTGAACATCTAGTTTCCATTGTGATAGATATAAGGGATACAAAATGTTTAATAGCTCCTATAATACTTATTAAGTTATTTATAAAAGATGAAATAATGGAAAATATGTGGTTAGTACCGTATGGAAGTGACTCAAAATTCATGGCTAATAAGTGTTTAGTTGAAGCAAATATTAGGTTTCCCAAATTCACAATAGTAATGGATCTATATGTAGCATTACTAGGGTCATATGATGTCATTTTAAGATTCAACTAGATTGTGAAATATAAGACCAAGGTTTACTACCTAAAGAAGTTTGATTATATTGATGATTTTGGAAATTAGACACAAATTTAGGGTGAGAAAAGAGAGTTGAGGCTTAGATAGATTTTTGCAATGCAACTTGAGAGGACTCAAGGAAAAGGGTGTCAATCATTTATCATCAAAATGAATGAAATTAAGGAACCTAATGAACCATCTCTTGAAGATTACCTATTTCTTAGAGATTTTCATGATGTGTTTCTAAAAGAATTGTTGGGTTTGCCTCGTAGAAGTGAGTTCAATTTTTCTATTAATATTATACCTAGTTCAAAACCACAATCTAAGGCACCATATAAGATGAAAACCACTAAGTTAGTTAAATTAAAGTCTCAACTCTAGGAATTATTATCTAAGGGATTGATCAGGCCAAATGTGTTATCATGAGGTGCACCAGTTGTCTTTGTCAAGAATAAGGATGGTAATCTTTGAATTTACATTGATTATAAGATGTTAAACAAAGCAACTATAAAAACTAGGTATTCACTACCTCATATAGATGATTTTTTTTTATCAAATGTAGGGAGAAAAAATATTTTCAAAGATTTATCTTAGAGCAGGATACCATCAACTAAGGATTAGGAATGAGGATATTTTAAAGACAACATTCAAAAATTGTTACAAGCACTATGAGTTCACATGTTACCATTTGGGTTGAAAAATGCTCTGTCAACATTCATGAATCTCATGAATAGTATGTTTAGATATTATCTCGATCACTTTGTTTTGGTTTTTCTATATGGCATTTTTATATACTCTAAGAATGAAGAGGAGCACCTTCAACATCTGAAACTAGTTTTTTAATGGTTATGAAAGCACAAATTATATGAAAATTTGTTTAAGTGAATATGTTTCCAATAGAGAGTGTAATATTTGGGACATATTATCTCTATGGATGGTATCTTAGTAGATCTGGTAAAGATTATAATGATTATGGAATGGTCAGTGCCAAATAATATGCATGAGGTAAGAAGTTTCATGGAGTCAGTAGGCTATTACAAGAAGTTAATTCTAAATTTTGCCAAGATAGCTAGTCCGATTATTTCTTTACAATATAAGAACCAAAGTTTTGTTTGATTAAAAAAGTGTGAATTAGCTTTCCAAGAATTAACAAGAAGGCTTACTTCCGCACCAGTGTTAAGAGTTCTTGACCCCAATAGTCAATTTTTCAGTGATCATAAATGTGTTAGGAGATGGACTAAGAGGAGTCCTTATGTAGGATGGTGCAGTAGTGGATTATGAAGCTAGGAAGTTGAAGCCTTATGAGGTGAAATATGCCCCTCATAACCTAAAACTTGCATTAATTGTCCATACTTTGTAAGTGTGGTGGCATTACTTATTGGGAAAATAGTTTGATATCAATATGAATGATTTGGGACTCAAGTACATCTTCATCCAATCAAATTTGAATGCTCGTTAGAGACATTAGATTGAGTTCTTGTTTGATTATGATTTTGATATCAACTATATCAAAGGTAAGGAAAATAGAGTTGATGATGCCTTAAGTTCTAGGAGGTATCTAGTAGCCATAACTACTATCAAGAGTACTTTTAAAGATCAAGTGATTAAATTATTGTTAGGAGATAAATTCTATGATCAAATTAGAAAAGCATTGTCCAAGAATATTTAGAATCCTCATTATAAAAGATTTAGATTAGAGAGTGATGGTCTTTTGCATTATAATGGAAGGATATATGTACTAGATCAAGATAATCTATAGAGCACAGTGTTAAAGGAACTTCACAATACCCCATATTCAAGACATATAGGAGTAACCAAGCTCATGATAGAGCTTAAACCAATGTATTTATAGAAAGGAATAAAGAAAGATGTATCAAACTATGTGTCACATTATCTAGAATATAAGTAAGTGAAAGTTAAACATGTGCATCTATCTGGGTTGTTATATCCATATGATATACCAGAATAGAAGTGGAAAGTGATCAATATGGACTTTGTCCAAATTTTACTAATGTCATGAAATAATCATGATATGATCTTAGTATTATTTTACAAGCTAACCAAGGTGGCTCTTTTTATACCAGACAATTTGATAGATGATGCACCTACTCTTATGAAGAGGTTTATAAAGAAAGTGTATAGAGTGCATGGATTTATAAAGAAGATCATTTCAGATCATGATCTAAATATGACTTCTAGATTTTGGGTAACTCTAAATTTAGTTTTGGGTACACAACTAAATTTTAGCACTACATATCATCTAGAGATAGACATACTGACTGAGAGAGTTAACCAGGTGTTATAAGATCTTATCTATATATATTACATAAACCAGCAATACAAGTGGGAAGATTATATTTAGTTTGTTGAGTTTACATAAAATAACTCATACCAATCATCTTTGAATATGTCACCATTTAAGGCACTGTATGAAAGAAGGTGCAGGACACCAATCAGTTGGGATAGGTTAAAGGATAGGGTAGTCTTTGGCCCTGAGATGCTTTCAAAAATAGAAGAGAAAGATTATTCAAATATTGGTTGAGAATAATGGTAGATAGAAGATTTATATTGATCTAAAGAGGATAGATATGTAGTTTTCAATAGGTTATAAAGTGTTCTTACAGGTTAAGCTACATAAGAGCTTGATTAAATTCAAGAAGTCAACAAAACTATCACTAAGATATATAGGACCCTTCAAGGAGTTAGAAGTGGTCAATCCTATAGTGTATAGGCTTGCATTGCCACTAGATATAGCTCTATTACATAATGTTTTCCATATTTCTTATCTTAAAAAGTATATAGCTAATCTTACACATGTGTTAGATTAGAATGCTTTGCAGGTTCTGGATCCTAGGGTGGTTATGATAGAACCAATTAGAATAATTGATATTTGCAAACTTTATTTACATAATAGAGAGATGTCACAATATAAGGTCCTATAAGACCAATAATTTGAGGATAGTGCTACTTAAAATAACTATGATGAGTTCTATAGGCAATTTCCATATTTATTTGCTTGATTTAATACTATTATACTATGATTTTTTTCATTTGAATAATGTTTTTAATTTAGAACTTATGTTTGAATAAGAGTCATCTAGGATGATGACTAGTTTTAGGGTGGAAGGATGTTACATATTGATTCTTCACTAAGCAAACTTAATTATCCATGGAAATTTATAGTTAACAATTTGATTTGGTTATTTTTAAATAAGCTTTGAGATATATGTTGTTATGGGACAATTAAATATTGTTTAAGTTACATGATTATATTGATATGAGTTAGCTATAGTTTATATGTTTACATTATTATCATGTTGATTTGTTATTTTAGTTATATTTTATGATGTATGTATATTATGATGTTATGATCTAACTACCTACTTATTATGAGGTTGATGCAGGAAAACTCATTCTTCAGAGTGTGATGGAGGGAGAGCATCATCAGAGAGGGTGACATAGATGGATATGTTGATGGATAGATAAAACTGACTAGAACCCTACACACACCACATTAGTTAGCACATGTTAGATACATAATGAAATGGTTAGCCTAGTGTGTTTAATATTCCTTACATTTAGAATTGTTTTCTTAGTGTTAGTTTAGTTTAATGGTTATATTAAACTCACATTGTGTATCTTCATTATTGGTGTATCCATAACCATTAATGTTTTGTGATTTTTATAATTAGAGCAAATTTGGATTTGTAGACAAATGAATTTATCATTAAGTCGTTATGGTATTTGGAGATGTTAATTCAATTAGTGAATATACAGATTATTATAATTAGTGATAAACTAAATAAAATATAAGAATTTCTAATTAAATAGAAAAAATAGGAAAAATATTTAAAAAATTTAAAATAAACAAAAAGAGAAGAAAATCAAAAAAATAATAATAAATAAATAAATTGAAATGGAAGGTTTAAATTTAGGAAAAATAAAAATAAGGATATTAATAGAAAAATAATAAAAACAAAGAAAAGGAAAAATCTAAAAAGAGAAAAGTTATCCCCTTTCTCATAAGAGGAGAATAAAGATAAAAAAGAAAAGAAGAGATTGTGGTGGAAAAGGGGAAGTGCACCATACAGAGTAGAAGAAGGTAGTAGAGAGGTGAGGAGGGAAAGATTAGAGCATGGAAGTAAAGTCAGATTTTTAGATTTGCATCTTAAGGAATAACTGACAGATATCCAAGTTGGCTATGTAATTAAATTTTGTGCACTTATATTAAATATCATGAAAAACTATGAGTTAAAGTTGTGTTGAATGCACCATGTAGAATGTTGAATGTTGTGGTCTTTATAAAACTATACCTATATCGATTTGCATTCAAAATTTTAGTGGTAGCAAGATGGGTAGAAAACAAGGCAAACAATGATCTAAGGAGATATATATATATATATATATATATATATATATATATATATATATATATATATATATATATATATATATATATATATATATATATATATATACATTGAAATGTTTAGTACACATTAAGTCGATCTTAAATATAGAAAATTAATAGAGGTTTAGTTAGCAATTCATGTAGATATTAATAAAATATAGTTAACAATATACATACAAATATACACAATGTTATTTAAGACTTATGCATCTTGTGTATAGATTTACACTAACTTGAAGTTATGAGTAAATATTAGGATCCTTAAAATTAATAACTAGCACTTAAATTTGTATGAAGTTGTTTTGATATACTATGAATTGGAATGGCATATGATCATATATATAAACAATATATATAGTTAATATTGTAGTAATGGATTATAAATTCAAGCATTGTAACTGTGCAATAACTATATTCATTTAAGTAGAATTAAATGCATTAAAAGATACAAAGAGATAGCAATATGTATGGTCAGTGAATTAGCTACAAAGAATATTATGTGTATATATATGTATTATATACTAACTATATATAAAAAATGATCTCCAATCTCTATGAGGAATATTGGCATATGAGTATTAAAGTTAAGTTCAGCCTATACATTATGAAATGATGAAAAATGTGTATTCTACCATTTATAAGTGTATATGCACAATAATTAAATAGCAATGACTTATTTTAAATATGTTGTATGTAATGATCTTCTAGTTAAAACTAGAAAACTACATATATATATATATATATATATATATATATATATATATATATATATATATATATATATATATATATATATATATATATATATATATATATATATATATATATATATATATATATATATATATATATATATGCAAAAATAGAAAGTATGTAAAAGATAGATGGAGGAGTTTGGATCATCATGGAATAGTTGAAAGAACTTTTGGAATGTCGTGGAAACATGTTTTAGAGGATTTAGTAGCTCGACTATGAAAATTTATAGCTCGACTGTCAAAATTTGTAACTCAATTGTGAAAGTTTGTAACTATCTGCCAAAGTCCATAGAACATTTGACAAAGTCTATAGCTTTTCTAGAATGATAGGTTTGTGACTAAGGCCCTTCTTTGTCTTCATGAGATCATATCAAGACTCTTCTTTAGATATTATAATACTTGTACATATCAAAAATGGAGGACTAAACATGCAAATAGTTATAACATTATGTGAATAATGCTAACTCAGACTCACATAAGCTTAAAGAGATAAAAGCATTCATCTTCTACCTTAGACTAGTTATAAGCCCTAAAGCTACATGCAATGTTTAACCTAAATGGCATATTAATGCCTTTGAAAGATGATATATTATGGTTATAATGAGTCATAGTGTGGAATCATCATTAAGGACATATAATCTATAAGATATATTAATAAAAAGCTCACATAATGACTTGTGTCTTATCATGTAGTTTATCGAAATGAGTATGTTTCTTTATTCTGGCATATATGCAGTTATAGTATATCAAAATCCTAAAATAGCTTTTAATAATGTATGTGATGCATAAATAGCTCAATGTAGTACTTCATTATCTTGTGATAAGCTTTATGATATGCATGAGTTTACTTATCATTTACATTGCATGATAATAAACCCATTGTGTGGATATATTACTATAATAAGTTGCATATCAATGAAATAATTAAGTGTACACTCAAAAGATTATATAGGTATATCTATGCCTAACTAGTTTATACTTGTACATAGGGGTGTGTACTTCTAATTATAGTTCCATTGGTGGTCCAAAACTATTTTATAGATATTTATATAGTAGGACCTTATTTATGTGTGCATTAAATCCTCCCTGAAAGTATAACAAATGCTAGAATGGAATATTATATATTTTGTGAGAAGACTTTTTTGTTATAACCAATTGTTTGAACATAAACTTATGTGTTCATAACTACTTTATTATGATTGGTTGGGGTATTTAGTAGCTGTGCTTAAGAACACTAGACTTGATAATATGGGTTATCATAGGGTGTAGTATATTTGAAAACTACTTATAATAATTAGAAACTGTAGTTAGATGTATATTTTACCTAGATGGTATAAACTATAGTTATCATTTATATTATTTATGTGATAGATAATATTGTGAGATTCATTCATACATTTGATGAAATAAATGTATGCATTTAGATTATTCATTTTCTTAGCATGTTATATGATTACTAGTATGATGTAATTTGTATCAATCTATTGGTTATACTATGTTAACCAAATCTTGCATTGTTGATACTGAGTAAGTTGTGAGATGGATTTCACTAGTTTACTAGTGTCATAATGCTAGATAATGATAATCTGATCAAGTGGTGTGTATGAATTTTATTGATCCTTAGATCATTAAATTATTGAAAACTTTGGCCAAAGTAATGTGAAGTGAGACAGTGTCATTTCATGAGTATGATTTACATGTTTGTGTGATGTCTTGAGTAGAACAAGTTTGTATGATATACCACGTGTTTAGTTTTAGAAATCATATATCACACAAGTACTAGCTTATCTCTCTAAATTTATGTACCATCACTATCTACTCATTCATAAAGGCAGGGTCATTCTCTGATGGGATTTGTATGGTGTATTGTTGGTCTGTGGTTGGTGTGAAAAAGAGTTCAAATGATGATATCCCTCCCTATAGTAGTACTACCTTTGAAAAGACACTTGATATTACCATAGACACTAGATTTTGGGGAACGTATGCTCTAGGGAACCATGTACCTTATATATGTACATTGTATTGTATTTATTATTAAAATATTATCATGATGAGCTGTAATTACCTACTTATTGTACATTGATAGCAGTGGTTGCAAGAATGTATCAGTTATGGCTGGTTAATTGTAATTACTTTTTATATTCGTATTATGATGTGTTTTTTATGATGATAGTGATCAGTGATATATGATGTAATATGTTTTATTTAGATTTATCATACTTAGATTATTTTATATGATCTATGATTATATTCTCGTGGTGTAATCTATTTAAAGTATATGTGTTTAATTTTTTTTAAAATCATGTATTTTTAGGTAGATCCTAGTGGGGATGTTATAAGTTTGAAACTAAGTAAGACTAGTTATGCAGAAGCAATCTCTAATTAGACCCATTGATTACCCACAAAGGCATTAGCATATTCATAAGACATGAGGAACACATTTTTTTGCCTTGCCTTATTTCTCTTTATTTTTTATTTTTATTCACTAGACCCACCTTCAGAATTAAGGACTATCATTTTTAAAATCCAAATAGGCAAGAGTGACAAAAATACATAGATTTGATGCTACATTTAGATGGAGGTTTGAACTTTCTATGTGGTAACATTTGCATACTCTCAATTTTGTTCCTAGCATGATACATAAGAGAGACAAAAACTACAACTTGGTCCTCGGGCTATGTCAATAGTCCTAAAATAAGAGGGTGAAAACCCACTGATTTATTTCTAAGATGTCTATCTCATAGACACATTTAGTGTGATCAACATAAGTTGGCACCAGAAGGAGGGTCAGGCCTAAACCATTATATATTTCATGGTTATATATGTTCTTAATATGATTATTCAACTAAAGATTAATTTAGATGTCCAAATCTAATTCTTGATTGTTATTATTCCCACCATTAGGAATGTTTGGAAGGCCTAGACTTGGTAGGTGGTGTCATATATCCCCAATAGTTTAACCTAGTTCCCATATCCTTTATAATATAAATTTTGAGCCCATTATTTGTTTATTTGGATCAACTATTAAATTTTTTGGAGATTCCTATCACTTAGAAATCCTAAAATATATCTACTACATTTCACACCCATTAGGGCGCACATGACTAAGGAACATATCATGTCTTAAAAAGCTACCCTAAGACTTATAAATTTCAAACATAAGGATTTTGTATGTAGGTTATTCCCATTCACCCTACATGATGTTGTGATTGGTTCTTAAATCTACCTAAATAATCTATCACAGGATGGGACCAATTTAGTAACACCTTCCTAGCTCAATTTGGATAAGTCATTGACCCTAAGGTATTGTACCAACAGTTACCTAGAATGAAAAAGGAAGCCAATGACCCTATTAGATCATTTAATGAGAGGTTATAAA
Organism: Torreya grandis; assembly: GCA_037957365.1. Lineage (NCBI taxonomy): Eukaryota > Viridiplantae > Streptophyta > Pinopsida > Cupressales > Taxaceae > Torreya > Torreya grandis. The sequence goes on along the minus strand of JARHVA010000128.1, from coordinate 5,801,883 downwards.
AGGTGTACATTTAACATAATTATGTTTTAAAAACCTGATGCCTAGTTGGCACTTGAACTATACAAGAATTCTTTAGATCCATATATAGTTATTTTACTATGAAGATATCCCCTCATAGTGGAATTATCGGTAACATATGCTAAGGAGATTAAGGTGGATATGTAACTCAACCAAAAATATCAAATGATAACAACCATTCCAAACATTCTTCAATATTTTCTCACTTTGAATCCAATCCATAATGCCAACCAAAATGCCTCGATGCCAAACTTGGTACCAGTACTCAATCAACTACCCTTGATACAAGCTAAACCCAATCAAAAATTAGGTTGTCTAAAACCAACTAATGCTGAGTATGAAACCCAAATTCATATCCAATAATTAATCTTCATCTTAAATAATTTCCAAAATGTGCCCAAATACTATACCAAAAGTTAACTAGACATTATACAATATATGGTGTAGAAGCTTAGTAATGACTTCTTAGGCCTCTAAAGGCAAGTTGAGAATTTCGATGGAAAAAATTCTAATCAAAATTTATTATACCAAAGGTAAAACCATCTCCTCAACATTTCCAACCATAAAATGTAACCATTGCCTAATAACTTTCCTAAGATCAACATCTGTGAACTATCCCTACCAAATTGGTGTAAGGTATGCAACACAACCCAGCATGGAGAACTAGATTATATTGTATTTTGTAATGCCTTTGACATATTCCAAAATTATATGAATGTTTATTAAGTGGTTCACAACTACCATAAAGTATCTAACTCTTCTAAAATCCAAATCACTTCAATACCTCCAACTATTGTTATGGTGTTATAGACCCTTAAATTTTATAGACAATAGGATAATGAACTCAGGGAAACCACATATGAGATTCACACTTTTCATTAGTTACAATGAAATAAATATGCATTAAATATTAGGACATAACATAAACCCTTAACAACAACCACTCCCGTGAACAAAGGTGATACTCCTCCTGATCTTAAAGCAAATAATTATCCCCCACCCCCTATGGGTAGTGATCAATGTAATAATGCAGAGATACCTATTAGCCTCAGTAAAATTGGTTATAACATAGTGGATAACATGAATAAAATCAATGTTAGTGTCAGGCTACATGAGTTAGCTCATATCATGGATCACTGTGATCTACTTTTGAAATCCCTAACTAAAAAACTATTCCAACCTAAGCAAAAGAGTATACACACTAACATAACAATACACAAGAACATGTTTAAGGTTACCCCTTTCTTCCTTATGGTCTACATGTTTGGGAAATTTTTTCATAACTTTCTATTTGATTTGGGATTTTCATCTAATGTCATGCCTACTAGAGTTTTTAATAAAATAGTACTAACTCTAATCAAGTCTAATGAAATAGTTGTCCAACTAGACAAATCAGAGGTTAAAGTGGTAGGTGAGTTATTTAATATCCATATGAAGTTAGAATCCAAACATAAAGTCCATAAATTTATATATATACATGTGGTTTAAATTCTTGAAGCATACAGGATGTTACTATGTAGAGATTAGTTTTAAATTTTAAACTAGTACATGGCCTCGAACTTCTCTCATATGTGGTTGCCTTGGAGAGGCATTTCTAATCAAATTTAGATGATAAAGAAACTAAGATGAAGCATATGATCACATAATATAATTTCATAAATGAGAAGGTGAATGTAGTATCTCCAAACATTGTCATTTACACCCTCTTTATAGAACTTGCTAGAGGTAAAACTGGCAAAAATGATGAATCATTAGGCTGATGGTCCCTCTACTTCAATAGGGCCCACTCTAAACAAGGCTATAGAGTTGGGATTTTTAATTCAATTTATAAGAGAAATGAAACTTAGCCACCTATAAATTTTAATTCCCTTTTATTAATAACTTCACTAAATATGAAGCCTTAATCATAGGCTTAAAGTTCATTCTAAAGCATAAATTCAAAGAACAACAAGTGTTTAGTGACTATGGGTTAGTAATCAACTAAGTCAAAATTAAGTTTCATTGTAAGCTATCCTACCTAAATAAATAAGAGCACGTGTCATGGGACTTAATTTAAAATTTTAATGCTTTCAATGTTATCCCCAATCCTAAGGAGGATAACTAAGTTGTATATTCATTGGTAACCTTTGTTACAAACATGGACCCCTTAGATGATTTTGAGCCATAACATTTCTCCATAGAGCTAGTGCCTTGCCCTTCAGTCCCATAAAACATCACAAAACTTCCAAGTTTTTTATTATGATTACCACATCATGGATTTCTTGAATATATTTAGGGTATTTGACACCCAAATCATAGACAAGAAAGAGAGATATGACCTTATGGATAGTGACTGCAATGGCAATGGCATCATGAGTTTAAGAAATAACTATATCCGAAAAGGCATGGTCTCACTAGAAAAGATATTTAATTTGGATAGAGATCAACTGATAAGCCTAAGATACCACCCTTTAAAGATAAACAATCTAACACCTTAAACCTAAGATCGGTGTATAGCCCTCATAATGTCAACATTGGCCCCAATTGTACCTGAGTTGAGATTGAAGACTTAAAATTGTTACTCATATGATACAAGGATGTAATATCATGGACATATAAATACTTAAAGTTCTTCGATATAATAGTGATAACACACACTATCCCACTTAGGCTAAGTACAAAATCCATTTAGGCAAAGATAACAACCCATGAATCCCATATTGGAACTTCTTATTCATATAAGAGTCCATAAATTACTCTTATCTAGAATTATTTTTCCAGTTTATTATTCTAATTAGGTTGATAACTTAGTCCTTGTTCGAAAAAAAATCAAAATCAAAATCTATGTCAATTTTAGAAATATAAATAGAGCCCCCATATCTTATTTATATGAAGTAATCCAAATGTTCAATAGATCCCAAATGATATCCTTCATGGATGGATTTTTAGGATATAACCAAGTATTAGTGAACAAAGAGGACAAAATCAAGACCGCATTCACAACTAAGTGGGGTACCTTTGCTTATATAATGATTCCATTTGGATTTATTAATTCAAGGACCACTTTTTAAAGAGCCATGTAATTTTCCTTCCAAGGTTTGATTGGAAAATCCATAGTAATTTATATGGATGACCTAACTTTTTTCTCAAAGTGTAGGTCAAATCACACTCTAATTTGTAGAAGATATTTGAAAGGTGTAGGAGGTATGATATCTCCTTGAAACCAAATAAGAGTGTTTTTGAGATAACTAAAGTTAAAATTTTGGGTTAAATTATCATGAAGGAGGGTATCTCTATTGACCTTGAAACAGTTGATGTAATTTGAAAAATACCCTTTCCTAATAGAAAAAAAGAGTTGAAGTCCTTATTTGGAAAAACTAATTTCATTCATAATTTTATTTTTGGTTTTGTTGAGATTATTAAACTTCTCAATGCTATGTTGAATCAGGATGAAAAATTTGAATGGACATTCCTAGCCAAGGCATCCTTCTAGGACATCAAGAACACATAATGCAAGCATTGATTCTTGTAATCCCTAACTACATGAAATATTTTTATCTCTACTCATTTGTTTTAGAGCATATTGTGGTTATTGTGCTCATGCAGAGAATCAATGAAGAACATCAACTGATAGCTTTGATGAACATAAAGTGGAAGGATGAAAAATTTAACTACCCTAGTTTGGATAAGCATGTTTATGCTTTAGTAAAGGTAGTGAAGAAATTTCAGCATTGTATCCTATAGAACAAGGTTCATGCCATAGTGTTAGATATAACCATAATTTTGTGTTGAGACAAAATGAATTGGGAGAACATCAAAGGAAGTGGATGGCTAAACTATAAGAGTATGAAATCAAGATAAAGCTTGCTAAAATGGTTAGATATTAGTGCCTCTTGTAACTAATCATTGATAGTGATCCTTGAATTACTATAATAAACTAGATCAAGCCCAAAACATGTCAAACCAATAGTATGATCACATCATCCACTATCTGCTACATGGAATATGTCCCCTAGAGCTTTACCAGGAATAAATAAGGGATTTATAGTTGAAAGTGTCACACCACATGTGGAATAATGGGATCCTATACTGAAATAACCATGAAGGGATATATCTTAGATGTGTGACCAAGGTTGAAGCCAAGGAGATCATGAACAGTTTTCATGATAAACATAGAGGTGGCCATCCTTTAGGTAATGTAATGACACATAAGATATTGAGAGTTAGGTATTATTGGTCTAAAATATTCAAAGACACTCACCAACATATTTAAATATGCCATGAAGGTTAAATATTCACAAATAAATAAATACATGCAACTATGCCTTTACAACCAGTCATGCAAGGCAGGCCATTTTCCCAATGGGGATTAGATTTCATTGGCATCATCAACCCAAAAATGTATGTAAAACATTATTTTTTTCTCACAACCACTGATTATTTCTCCATGTGGACAAAATTAATGGTGACTATGAAAAGCATGACTGATGTTGTAATTAAATTCCTTGAGTAAAACATTATCAAAAAGTTTGAAATGTTTTTCTTCCTTGTCTATGATAATGACCCTACATTATAGTTAGTGGAATTCATTGAGTGAGATTATGATAATAAAATTACCTTAAAGTTTTCTTCAAAGTACCACCTATAATGGAATTGACTGGAAAATTCAACCAATGAAAACCTTATTGATGTTATCAATAAGTCTATTATAGACAGGCCAAAGAGTTGGCATTCATTATTAAAATATGCCTTGTGGGTTGATCAAACAAGACACAAGTTTTAAAAGCTTCATTATTTCTTCTTATGCATGGGAAATAACTAATGTTTCCCATTTCTTTGAGGATTCCCACATATCAGTCCATATAAAATTAGATGGGAGAACATGACCATGTGTAGTCCAAACTATTGAATATCTTATAAATGGAGGATGTACATGAGGACGTAATGCATAACTTCATCAAGCATCTAGATATAGTAAAGAGATGGTTCACAAAGAGTTCTAAAATCAATAATTTTAAAATCTCATACCTTGTCTTATTGTGGGATAAATCTCATGAAAATAAATTCTAGCATTCTAGAGTAGATCCTCTATGAATTGACACTTATTAGATCTCTAAAATATTGGGACATAATGCTTCAAAATAAGAGACTTGTAAGAACGTGATATTTTTCTACCTATGAATGGATAGTTCTTGAATCACTACTTCTTGGTTACTTAAACCACAACATAGGGAGCTTGGTTGGCCAAATGTGCAAGTTTACCACATCAAAAGGGGACAAATCTCTCCTCTCATCAAGGGGAGCTTCCCTATAAATATGAGGATCTATATACTATATATATGTAGAAAATAACACTCAAGGGTAGGACAACACCATCCATTTCTCTTCTTTCAGAGATGATGTTCACAAACAAAGGAGAAATCTAGGTGAAAACACTAATGGGAAAAATAGGTTACTTCAACCACAGCATAGGGAGATTGGTCAGCCAGATGTGCAGGTTTACCACATCAAAAGGGGACAAATCTCTCCTCTCATCAAGGGGAGCTTCCCTATAAATATGAGGATCTATATATATATATATATATATATATATATATATATATATATATATATATATATATATATATATATATATATATATATATATATATATATATATATATATATATATGTAGAAAATAACACTCAAGGGTAGGACAACACCATCCATCTCTCTTCTTTTAGAGATGATGTTCACAAACAAAGGATAAATCTAGGTGAAAACACTGAAGGCACTTCTCTTCTTTCAAAAGTGGTCTTGCAGCAAATATCAGGAGTTCTTTCTTATAGGTAACAAGTAACTAGTAATAAGGGGTTTAGTAACTAGCAAAAAAAGGTGTAGCACAAAGTCTCCACCTCAACTTCCCAAGAGTGAAATATGAAGGATAATGGGGGCACAAAGTCATCTCAAGATCCTTTACATAGAAAAAAACTAAAAACACACACACTAAAGACAATTGTGGTAGTACAAAGTCTCTCCACAGTTAGCTTCAGGACACCTTCTTGATTACTTCCACTAGTTCTACTTACTTCGTTAGAATCGACAAGAATGCATTCAGGAAATAGACATAAGAACAATCTCCTAAATGACACAAGCTATTACAACACAAAGTCTGGAAGTAACCTACTTTCTCGTTCATATAAAGAAATATGATTAACAATCTGAGCTCAAAGTCTCATTAATCGCCTTTCAATTTTGGCAGAGTTTCATTTCTTTAACAAAAGGATCTCTTTTGCATAAAATAGGAGATTACAATATATAGCAGCCAAGAAAGGCTTGGCACTTTGTTTCATGGAATGACCCATGCTACATTCAATGCCTTAAATGCATTTTTAGTTCAGTCAAAGAGGCCATGCTAGGACAGGGCATCTGCCTTAACTGTGGTGTGTCGATTCATCTCAAATATCTTCTCTTCAACATGGGTTGTTTGGTCTTTCTCCAAATATGTACACGACTATCCCCTCACTTTTATTTCAAAGGAGAAAAATAGCCCGCATATTTTAATGCTTGTGAGCTTAGATGTCTACTTGGTGGACTGTTCCACCTATTGGACATAACTCCTACACAGATATTTTTGGTCTTTCCCTCTTTCCTATTTCAATTTGAGCTCTCAGGTTATCTCTTTTCCTTTTTGTAGGCTCTTTCAACTCCCTCTTCAACTGGTCACTAAGTTTGTTTTCAGGTTCCATGCCACATTTGAAAATCAACAGATATTTCATTACCCTAAATTTGACATCCATGGGGACGTCATTGGTCATTGGTCACTTTGAACCACTTTGAACCATGAACCTTTGAACCATGAGAGTTCATTGGTTCAATGGTTCAATAGTTCAGGTGGTCTTATCAGCTCCTTGGTTATGTCACTTTCTTGGTTCATTCACTTCTTTCCTTTGCTCAGAGCTTTCTTTAAACTTTTAAACCCATTGAAACCATTGAATCATTTTGGTTCAAGGTTTAACAGTTCATCCTCTTTCTTAGAAGCCTTTATTTTCTCTAAGTCTCTCAATCTTTGAAATTCCTTTGGCTTTATATCTTTAGAACCCCCCAAAGGGAAGGTGTCCCGTTAGGCCTTGAGAAAGGTCCATTTCTTGGTCATCGAGAGCCCCCTGCAAGGGTACCTACCCTTCGGGGTCCTTCGAGTGGCCTTCTTCTTCAAATCCTATGGAGTCTATAGAACCAAGCCTATAGAGTCTATATAAATAGGTCTGGAGAGTTCATAGAAACAAGCCTACAGAGTCTGTAGAAATAAGCTTGCAGAGTCCATAGAAACCAGCGTACAGAGTCTATAGAAACAAGCCTATAGATTTTGTAAAAACTAGTCTATAGAGTCCATAGAAACAAGCCTGTAGAGTCTATAGAAACTAGCCTGTAGAGTCTATAGAAACAAGCCTGTAGAGTCCATAGAAACTAGCCTACGGCCCTTTGATCATTCCTTCAACTTTATATCTTTGGAACCTCCTAGAGGGAAGGTGTCCTTTTGGGCCTTGAGAAAGGTCCATTTCCTAGTCGCCGAGAGCCTCTCGCAAGGGTACCTACCCTTTGGGGTCCTTCAAGCAGCCTTCTTCTTCAAATATTTTGGACAAAATGTTTGAAGGAATTCCTTTAGACATTTTGTTTGAAGGAAATCTTTCCTTTGCCTTAGCCACTTTCTGTCAGACCTTGATCATTCCTTCGAACAAAATGTCCGAAGGAATTCCTTCAAACATTTTTTTTGAAGGATTTCCCTTATAAAATTAGCCACAAAATTTTTTTTTAAAGGATATCTTTTTGTTCCCTTTTGTTCACTGCCCTTTGGGCTTTGGGGGACTCTTTTGAACCATTTGATTGAACCGATTGATTGGACCAACTTTGGTTCAACGGTTCAACGGTTCAATATTTTGTTTGAATCTTATTTCTTTTAAGTCTTTTGATCTTTATTGAACTCATTGAACCTTTAAACCTATTGAACCATTTTGGTTCAAGGTTCAATAGTTCATTCTTTACTCTTCGAAGCCTTTTTTTCTTCTAAGTCTTTTGAAGCCATTGAACTTGTCGAAGTGGTTGAACTTTGAAATTTTGCCGAAGCACTTAACTCTTTAAGATTTCCAATGTCATTAAACCTTTGAACCCATTGAACCTTTGAACCTTTTGGAAGTGGGGTTCAATGGTTCAATCCTTTGTTTGAAGCTTGCCGATGGACCTTTTGGTTGAACCTCGGCGTTGAACCTAACTTGGAACTACCTAAGTGTTGGGAACTTGTTTCTTTGAATGAGCTCACCTGTTGAAATCATTGAACCTGTTGAACCTACTAGTCCCTTAGCTGAAAAAGCTTGAATAATGAAGAATTTGAATACTCAAAACAATTTTTGAGAAGGGAAGAGAGAATTCTGGCCTACAAGACCAAAATAGTTCATATGTTGTCCCAAAAATGAGTGACAGATTTTGGGCACAACACCATCCACAACCATCATGGAGTAACTATAAGTTTTAGTTTAGGTGTAGAGTATGGCTAGAGTAGTTTCTTTTTATTTGTTTATTTTCATGTTTTGCTTGTTTTGCTTTGTTTTGTTGTTCTTATTTGTTTGTCATTGTCCTTTCTTTCCTATTTCCTACCATCCCCTAAGTTTTCAACAAATTGACCTATGAGACACCCAATACAAATGGAAAATCCTCATGTATCCTTTTTTCAATGTTTTGGTTAGTTGAATTACCATTATGATAAATTGTTGAACACTTGCAAACTAGTTGAAGAAGCATTTGTTTCCTAAGAAAGGGTGATTCAAGTAATCTCCACCATAGAATTTCATGCCTATATGGAAATGGAATAAGACCTAGATTGGAGCCAAAGACATATTTTTGAAGACTATATATGCCTAGCTAGTAGCAAATTAATTCCCAAGCCTTTGTAACCCCCACTACGCCCCCATGGAACCACCCACCCCACTTTAGCTAATGGATAAAGAAAAATAAAATGAAGTGCCCTTTTAGAAGTTTGATTCATCAAGGTAACTCCTCCATCGATTTAAAAACCTCAAAGGTAGGGATTATATGAGTCACCCTTAACACACTCCTTAGAAGTAATGAAACTTAGTATGTTATATGTTGAACCTAACCCAAATGTCTCATTCTCTCTTTAAGAGTATGAAGCCTTATTTCTTGTCTATTTGGTGTGTCTAAAATAAAACAAAAAATTATAGGCTTTAAATACTTAACAACATTTTCCCTATAAAAGTCACCATTTTTTATGGCCAACATGTTCCATTCCTTTTTAGAATTTGGACCCTTTTGCATGACCTAGATAATGTGTTGATTTATTAATTATAATATATGGGTCTTAATTTTTTCTCTATAAACTTTAGAATGTATGGAAAGAGTTCTAATGACTAATGAGTAAATTTTGAGTTAAGTTTATAGGAAATGGTGAACTTTGTTGAAGTCTCTTAATGCCATTGACAACAAATTTTAGCTTATTTTGGCTATTTTTACCATATTTTGAGACTTGGGATAATTAAACTAAGTGTGGATGCTTAAATAAGAATTTATATGTTAAACTAGTATTATACACTTGAAAACTACCACTTATGGCTTACCCTTTAGTTATTGACATTCTTTGCAACTAAAATTTTTGTGTTCACCATCTCATTGGGCCTAATAATTATCTTATAGTACAATCCTATTATTTTGATTACCTAGATCACCTCTAGCCCACATTACACTTATTTTTTGATATATTTCCTCCATTGTTAGTTATAGATCTCCAACAACCTTATATTTTTCTATACAGTTGCATTCAAATTTTAATAGTAGTGTCAATGATACTATCCATTCTCCAATGCAAGTGTATATGCCTTCTAAACACTCATATTTTTAAATATTTTAATATGTATGGTTTGACCTATTATTTTTTATTATCCCTTTAGTGAGAAACTTTTAAAAAGAGGTGGTATAAATATAATATAAATCCAACTCATTATTCATTTGACAAATGCCTCTCAAGCTTATATTATACTATTAAAAATAAATTACACATACCCTGGTCTTTCTTATTTTTATATCAATCATAAAATTATCCATGTTATAGATATAAAATATTCAAAGAGCAACCTATGAGCCATATTTTTCAAGTTATAAGCTAGATCAGTATAGCACTTGCATATAACATTTTACACAATTTTTCACACATAAGCCAACACATAGGGGAGAACTACATATGTTTGAGGCCATCTTTAGAGTATTATCTATGTAGGTAGTGATCATTAACAAAAGGAAATTTAAGGTCAGTTGAACTCCATGAGCCGACTCATCCATTTTTGGCAAGGTGACAAGACTTAAAAGGAGGATCTAGGGTTTGAGCTATATTATGATATCAAGAGTCTATGTGCATAATCTAAACACACAATCTAAAAGGTGATAGAAACCCAAAGTTTCAGTCAATAATTAATAATTTTTATATGAAATATGTATTGAATCATAGGTAGTAACATTGGCATAAGTGTCCATAGGGAGATGCTAGTGTCTATGCTAACATAAAGCTAATTTTCAAAATTTGATGACTGGATCGTAATCTTCATATAATCCATTTCTACACTATAATTACTTACATTTGTATGTACATAAATGTATAAGTTAAATACAATCCTCCTTCATATTATTATAATATTGAATGTTATACTTTATATATTTAGCATATGCTTAGATTTGATATTTCTTATCAGAATATCAATAGAATCTAAATTCATTAATTGACATAATTTTAGAGTAGATTATTCATTTTTGATTATTATACTCTCCCATATCCTTTAATTTCTAAAAAATGGTTAAAAATTTGGTGAACTTGACCTTTGAGTCTTCTCATACAACTCCTAGTTTGTTTAGTTTCTTATTTCAGTAATTTTTAGATCTGATTTTTTTCATTACTTTTAGCATCTTTGTTTACATTTAATAAATATGGAAAACATTAAGAAATATCATTTTTAAATGGAAGATAAATCAACCATCTAAATAAAAATCAAGAATTAATTAATGCATTATTACATGTTACATAAGAAGAAATCAATAGCCATGTTAAGGCTCGTGCATCCACATCTAATAATGGTGAACCCTTAAATGGAACAACTATTTCTACATCCTTTGTGGAACCATTAATACTTCAACTCAGTTACTTATTTCAAAGTCTTTCATCAACATAAGTGGTGTTTTTATCCCCTTTGATAGCTTTTCAAATCTCAAATCTTAATCCCAATGGGTCTATTATGCACACTCTTTCTCTAAGTTATTCAATATTTGGAAGCTAAGGTCATAAGAATTGAGAAAAATGCTATGAAATCAACTCATACTATTGATTCACAAGATGTATTACATAATCCTCTAGCATTTGAGATATTTTTTCACCCATTTCCAATTTGTTTTATTGCACCCAAGTCCACACTTTATTATGTAAGGGTGATCCTAGGCAACATCTTTGATCTTTCTATGTGACATCTCTTGACTATGCTTATAATGAAAAAAAATTGACCAAATTATTTTTAAGAATTTGAAAGGACTATGCCTTGATATGGTTTTATGATCTACCAATACAATTAATAAAAATGTGAAAGCCTTTGGTAGATCAGTTTTTAGCACATTTTTCAATCAACATTACTAAAAATATGTCATATGCATTAATTTCCAATATCAAACAAGGAACCAATGAGCCTATTAATGAATATGTGTTGAGATATAAGACAATGTTAGCCAAACTGACAAATCCAATGTAGATAAAGAACTTGAAGATATATTTAAGAAAAAAATTATTGCTCCCTTACACAAGTCTATTATTTCAAGAAGTTAAAATATTTTGATGAGTTATGCCATATTGTTCAAGATAGAAAAATGAAACTTATTTAATTGAACAAGCTTAGGTATGTAACAAACACACCAACCACATCTAATACTAAGTTTCATATCAAACCAAGATATAAGGTTAAACCTACTAAAGATAAAAAGGAAACAAACACCATGGTTAATATAGTGTCACAACAGCTTAATCATCTTATCTTATCCAATGTACCTAAGAGACAATTTACATAATTACCTAAGTCTCCATCTTTTCTACATCCAAAGCTAGTGGACTATCATCTCATATCTCTTCCTCTTTATATGGTGGTTGATACAAGTTAACCTATACCAAAATGATATGATGTCAATTCTTATTGTGACTATGAGTGGATGATGACTTAGATCCTCATTCATTATTTATCATGGCACACATTAATCATCAACTTATACACAATATTATGGTTGATAATAATTTTAGTGAGAATGTGTGTACCATTATATTACTCACACATTTATGATACACACAAGATGATTTATTCCTTTATACCAAAATGGTCAAATATTCGATGAGAGGATACAATAGGTTTTTGGTGAGATATATTTACCTTTATAGATTGGTCCAACACATGTGACCATAAAATTTTAAGTTATACCACATATAAGAGTCTTTAATATGTTATTGGGATAGCCTTGGATTCATAATATTCATGTGATACTTTCCATAGTGCATGGGTGTCATAAGTATATTCATGCCAACATGGTAATTATAGTTTTAGGAATTCAATATGAATATCCTTTGAAAAAGGAAAAAAATATTCCATAATAGTTAATTATACAACCTAATAAGGTTAATCATATGTGAAAGGGTAAGCAATAAACAACCCCATTTCCTAGGTGACCAATACTTGAGATGCCATTGCATTAGAGATCTACAATGGACTCTTCAAGATCCTCATCTATACCTCTATGGCCTAGCCAGTTATTAACATCAGAGCACCATAATCTAGAATGAGTACAAAGACCAAATATTACACCAAAGAAATCACAGAGCATTAAATAATGGGTTCCACAAACCACTACACCTTCTAATACTACCTCATAACTAGAGAGTCCTATGAGGCATACACAAAGTATTACAAATTTTCCAATTCCGTATTTGGCACATATACATGATCTTTGGTATGTCTAGTTTCCTATACCATATTTAGAGTATAGAGAGCACCCTATGAGTATACCTTATATGGGATCATTGGTTATCAATCTCTTTCCAAACATATCAAAAAAATTTAAAGAAAATCAAATATTCAAATAAATATATATATATATATATATATATATATATATATATATATATATATATATATATTCATTGGTTATCAATCTCTTTCCAAACATATCAAAAAAATTTAAAGAAAATCAAATATTTAAATATATATATATATATATATATATATATATATATATATATATATGTATGTATGTATGTATATATATATATATATATGTATGTATGTATATATATATGTATGTATGTATATATATATATATATATATGTATATATATATATATATATATATATATATATATATATATATATATATATATATATATATTATAAAATACAAAAACATTCAAAGAAATCAAAAACACAAAAATATATAGCATTTCACATGTTTACTAGCTTTTGAATATGTTATTTAATTGATGTTAGTAAATAGCATATCATTTTCTATACACACATATGTTTCATGAATACTTGAGTGTGATACAATCATACATGAGATCCATGATACATGAGCATGCATATGTTGGACCTTTCCTTTTATAGTGTGACACACTACACTAGGGGTATCTTGATTCTATATGATCATGATTGACATAGGTTTTATTATTTTATGATCATTTACATTATCACATTGAGCTTATATATTGACATTTAGACATATCTATACTCATTTTGATATCTTACACAGTGTACTTGATGTGTTATTATACATGCCATTTTGTTAACATATGTATGTAAGGACTAGTATGACATCCTTATGCTAGTTTTTTCTATTTCATTTACTTCATCTCTTCACATGGCTTACTTGAGTTTACTTATTATTTAATTATTTTTCTTTCTTATGGAACATTTTAACATATTCCTTACATATTGGCCATAATTCCTTGAATATAGTTTATTTCTTTGGTGTGTGTAAATTTTCATATGTCCTCCCCTTAAGTATGAGACATTTAAACATGCCCCTTGTTTTCAGTCTCCTTAGACCCCTCTTTTCATGACATTTGAGTACTCTTATGTGTGTGCTTAATTTTTTGTTGAGTTTTTATCTTATAAAAGCTGTCATGATCCACATCACGCATCTTAGGGATTTTTTTATATGCAGATCATGAGCTTCATTGATATATCTACTTCAACATGATACTACTATATGTTTATTTACTACATGATTCACACATATACAACATAGTTGTCTTATCCTTTTGAGATAAGGTGACTATCACTTTTTCATTCCCCTCAACTTAAAAGGGAAGCATATCATCAAGAGCATGTCATAGAGACATGATTACACATACATACAATTGAAAAAAATGGTATAACTTCATTTAGTTATACACTTGGGATAGAGTTTTTTAGATTGGTAATACATATTATACATATTTTATAGATAAGATGTTACATTTTGATATAAACTCAGATTGAGACACATTTGAGGTGCATATGCCATGTAAATACACCAAATCACATATATATTTTTAGATTATACACACCATTCATGCACTAACCCTATGAAGATGCAATGTTTGAGATTTTATCTACTATAATAATTGAATTATTTTATTTTTTTAATCAATATTAAGCACCCTTGATGGACTTGGCACTATTTTATATCACTGTGATTTGATATGGTAATATCATTTGACCTGGGCAATATTAGCTAGATTATGATACACTAGGGTTATGTGATTGAGATTATGAGATCTTGATGGATTTGGCACAACTCATAATTATAATGTATTAGAGGCATGATGACCCTATATTTACCATATTCACAATTCCAAGTTTCAATTTTGAACCTCCCTTTAATGCTTTAGCTAGGAAGCATCATTATCATAGTAAACTATCAAGAGGCAACATGGTTGCATCAACACACAAGTGTACTCCTCCCTTTCTCTCTTTTATTTCAAATAAATTTCAATTATTCATTTTTATATCATATACACTAATTACACTTATAACATGTTCTTGTTTTTAGGTCATACACATACAACAAATTCAAAAAGGTCTCAATCAAAGCAAGGTGCAATGTACACACCATGGTACACATTTATTTTCTTTAAACTAGTAATTTCATCTGTATACATTACTACATTAAATATGGGGGAAATTTAGATGCTTAAATATATATTTATATGTTAAACTACTATTGTAAACTTGGTAAATATCATTTAGGTATTTACCCTTTAGTTATTTAACTTTCTTATAGTCGAAAGGCTCATGTTTGCCATCTCACTAGGCCTAAATGTTTATCTTATAATTTAACCCTATTATTGTAATTACCTAGATAATCTATAGCCCAAAATACACTTTTTCTAATATATATCATCCACTATCAGCTATGAGCTCAAAAAACCTTCTATTTTCCTGGAAGGTTACATTTAGACTTAGATAGTAGCGTCGACAGTATTGTTTATCCTCCAACACAAGCATCTATGCCTTCTAAATACTCAAAATTACAAATATTTAAATATGTTTATGTTGACCTATTATGTTATATTAACCCTTTAGTGAGAAAATTTAGAGGTGGCATAAATAAAATTTAAAGCAAACTCATTATTTATCTAACAAGCACCTCTCAAGCTTAAATTATACTACTTAAAATTAATTGCATAACTAAGTTATTCTACCTTATTCTTACTTATTTTCATATCAATCATAGGAATAGTCATATTACTAGTATATAGCATTCAATTAGCATCCCATGAACCATATTTTTTAAGTTATAATTTAGATCACTATATGCACTTGCATATAACATTTTACACCATTTTTCACACATAAACCCACATATAGGGGAGAATTACATATGTCTAAGGCCCTCTTCTAAGTATTGGCTATGTAGGTAGTGCTCATTGGCATGGGGGTATTTTAGATTAGTTCAACTCTGTGAGCCTACTAACCCATTTTTGGTAAGGTGACAAGACCTAAGAGGATGATCCAGGGTTTGAGCTATTATATGATATCAAGAGCCTATGTGCATGATCTGAACACATAATCTAAAAGGTGATAGAAAACCTAGAAATACCTACATGGAAGTTTTAGTCAATAGTCAATAATCAAACCAAACTATAAATTCATACCTACTAAGGATAAAAATGAAATAATGACCATAGTTAATAAAGTGTCACAACAACCTAATCAATTTATCTTATCCAATGCATCTAGGAGACAATTTACATGATTACTTAAGTCTCTAGCTTTGCTACTTCTAAAGCTTGTGGAATGTCATCTCATATATCTCCATATTCCTATAGGGATTGATATGAATCAACCTCTACTAGAAGTATATGATGATAATGCTTATTATGACTACAACCAATTTTTAGGCCATTCTACAAACAAATGATTTAAATTAAAGCACAAAATAAAATATCTTATTGATAGTGATCCACTCACATTTAATGATTCTCTAATAGATTTGGGATCACAACCTAATGATCATTAAAATAAAAATATTCAACAATCCATTACAAGATTATTCTAAAGAAACACCAGAAGTGTAAATGGAATATCATGCACAT
Source organism: Torreya grandis (assembly GCA_037957365.1). Lineage (NCBI taxonomy): Eukaryota > Viridiplantae > Streptophyta > Pinopsida > Cupressales > Taxaceae > Torreya > Torreya grandis. Next base: position 5,785,246 of record JARHVA010000128.1, on the reverse strand, counting down.
CCTCCTCCACCACATTATAAGCACCCATTATATGGGATTATTGGTACAATTACATGAGATACCTCATATGGTTAAAAGGCCTTTTATTTCATTTAATGACAACGATATTGTGGATGATGACTCAAATATTTATTCCTTATTTATCAAGGCACATATCGATAATCAACCTATACATAATTTTATGTTTGATAACTATTCTAGTGAGAATGTATGTACCATGAAATTACTCACATATTTGGGATACACATAAGATGATTCATTCCTTTTGACAAAAATGATCAAATCATTCAATGAAAAGACATAATAGGTTTTTAGTGAGGTTGATTTACCTTTACAGATTGGTCCAACACATGTGATCACAGCATTTTTAGTTATACCACATATGGGAGTATTTAATATGTTATTAGGATGACTTTGGATTCATAAAATCTATGTGGTACCTTCCACAGTGCATGAGTGTCTTAAGTATATTCATGCCAATAGGGTGATCATAAAATCAGAGATTCAATATGAATATCCTTTACAATAGGCAAAAAATATTCCATGATAGCTAATTATACAATATACTAAGGTTAATCATGCATGAAATGGTAATAAATGGGCAATCCCATTTCTTAGGTGACCAATAATTAAGATTCCATTGCATTAAATATTTATAGTGGACTCTTTGAGGTCCTAATTTACATCTCCATGGCTTAGCTAGTTATTAACAACAAAGCACCATATTTTAGAATGGGTACAAAGACCCAATATTACACCAGAACAATCATAAGGAATTAAATAATGGGTTACATGAACCAATACACCTTCTACTACTACCTCACAACCATAATGACTTATGATGTATGCATACAAGATTACATATTATATAGTTTTATATTTGGCACGTATACATGATCTTTGGTAGTATGACCAATTTATTATACCATATTCAGAGTGTAGAGCACCCTATGAGAATCTCGTAGATGGAATCATTGGCTAAAACTTTATTTCCAAACATATCAAAAAATTCAAAAAAAAAAATAATAATAATAAAAATCATAAATATTTAATAAAATACAAAAAAAAAAAAAAAAAGTAAAAATACAAAACTATTTAGCATTTCACATGTTTGATATATTTAGCATATGTTGTTTACTTGATGTTAGTAGATAACATATCATTTTATATACACACATATGTTTCATGGGTACTTGATTGTGATACATGCATATATGAGATCCATGATACACGAGCATGAAAATGTTGGACCTTTCATTTTCCCATGTGGCACACTACATTGGGGAAATTTTTCTTATATGTAATCATGATTGACACATGTTATATTTTTTATGATCCTTTCCATTATCACATTGAGCTTATATACTAACATTTACACATGCTTATACTCATGTCTTTCACAATGTACTTGGTGTGTTATTCTACATGACATTTTGCTAACATATATATGTAGGGACTAGTATAACATGCTTATGCTAGTTTTTTCTATTTCATTTACTTCATCTCTTCACATGTCTTAAGTTTATTTATTGTTTACTTATTTTTATTTCCTATGGAACATTTGAACATGTTCCTTGCTTGTTGGCCATAGTACCCTGAATATCATTTATTTCTTTGGTATATGCTTAGATTCAATATTTCTTATCAAAATATAAGTAGAATCTAAATTCATTAAATGGCTTCATTTTAGAGTAATTTATTCATCTTTTTTTAGGTTACTCTTGCCTAAACCCTAATTTCCAAAAAGGGTTAAACACTAAGTTTGGCAGATATGCTACAAAATGACTTATCTTCACCATTTCACACTTTTCTTAGCATTTTGGATTTATTTTACTTAGTATCTTTCATGCTTTATCTTGTTTAGATCATTTAGTTATCTATTTGACCATTATCTATGTGTCTTTCACCCTATAAGCCATGTGTTACTCCCTCATGAATCTACTTAGGCATGTTTTGTGAACTCTTCTAACTGTAATACTATGAGTGAGCTAAATTGCACCAATTGGCACCTTCTCGTGTCTTTGTATCTCCCAGTTATCAATAATATCAAATAATAATCAATGCAATGTGAGACTATTAACCAATAATGTCATGTCACATGGCATATCCTTTCTTCTTAGCACTGTATAGTTCATCATGTGGCTTGCACAAAGATAAAAGTAGTATGACATTGTAAGCCAATAAAATCATGTCTATAATCTAGAGCTAAGTGAAGGTTATGCCATTTAAATTAATTATTTATTTTAGAATAACCATGGTAAGTAATCTCTTCACATACAGAATAGACCAATTCTTCGTAGACACCATGTTACTTCAAAGAACATAGATAAAAAAATTATTGAACTAAAGTGTACTTCGTGATGAGATCTCCACAGTCATGCCATTCAAACTAGAGGATAGCCCCATTAAGCAAGATGTTACTTATGTAGATAATCTACTTGCCATGTAGAATTTCATACTTCACTCAATTATGACTAAACCTGAGGTATTATCCTATGTAGACTTGTTTTATGGCATCTATGTTAAGGCTTGACACTCAAAGACTTTCATATTATTTCTCAATAAGTAGAAAAAGATTGTATTTATGGATGGAATGACTTTTGAATGGTATTACCAAATTCCCCCATGTGTAAATCATTATAATCACAAAGTTGTCTCTACTTGGCTAACCAAGAATGGCATTCTAAAGGTCATAAAATAATGGGCAGATGAGTTTGACCACTAGGTCAATAAAGAAGATGTAGACAAAATTCATATCCACCACTTCAAACTAGGTGTTCAAATCAGGATGACACTAATGAATAGGTTTTTTGGTGCCCAAGACATAGCCCATGTTAACAAGACTTGGGTCCCTCTCCTATCAATGATTCTCAATGACAACTAAATTATAGCTTTGGGAGAGTTCTTTGCAATCAATATTAAATAATTCCATGGGGTATTGAAGCATGAAAACTTATATATGATGTCTTACTTGGCTAATGTTACCATTTCCATTATCTATCTAAACAAGATATCATAGTAGACTCTAGCTTTGGGAATCTTTGTCCATAAAAAATTTCAAGACCTATATATCCATTGATTCATGAATAATATAGCATCAAATTCTAATTGTTTCCACCCTCCAATTTATAAAAAAAAAATATGAAGAGCTCATGTATAAGCTCTCTAAAATAATGAATAAGTCCATCATGAGCATGGCAGCTTATTGATTCTACCTTGATTGCACACTCATCAGGATAGAAGGTCAATGGTATCACCCCTTAAATTGTCCATATTTTTCCTAGGCAAGTTGATAGAGTAAAAGGTTTCCTACCAAATCCTTCTTAATATTGGGGTAATATGCAAGGAAAATAAGTAAGCACCCTTTCCCCCAATGCCTTATAGATTTTGCCATTGTTATGTCATGAAATGGAATTAATTAAGTTTAATTTTAACCCACAAGGTCTCATTCAATTTCAGTGACCATGACCTTCATCATTGGGACTTGAGGGGAAGAGTTAGAGAATATATAGAGTCTTTGAAAGGGAAGGTGATCATAATCTACATACATAATTTGTACCCTCACGATTGGGTTTACATAAATACAATGGGAAATGATGAGGTGAAGACAAAGATAGCCATAACATGCATTGTGTTAGTTTTGATGAAATCCCAATAACTAGGATAAGTGAAGTATAGATATGGAACTTTCCAACCCTAAAGAGAATATTCATTTGATATTGACATTATGTTGAGAAATAAGGTGCTTCAAGGACTCCCTTTACCATTGAATAATCTAGTAGTTGTCAACTTACAAGAGGTAACTCACCCCATGGATCCCTCTCCCTCTTTTACATATGTTTCTACTTTTAAACTCCCTAGTGTTTATGATCCTCAAGTGGAGGTGACAATAGAGAAAGATAAATCAACTCCCCTTCCATCTCCTTCCATGCCTCTATTTGAGGATGTTCCAATTGACACTCCTCTTACTTCACCCCAAGTTGAGGTAACTAATATAAAAGTTGCCATGAAGGATGCCCATGTTCTTTGCACATTCATTCCCATTAAATCAATCCATGTCAATTAAATTATAGCTCTTCATATTTCAAACACTTCTATCACCTTGGCCCCAATTGACACTTCCTTGACTACATCTCAGGTTGGAACCACTTTAGTAGGACCCACTATTCAATTCCCCCTACTAAAACTATAGAAACCACTTTAATAGGGACCATCATTTAGGATTCTACCATTTTCACCTTTGTTATTATTTTCAATTCATCACCACTAGTCCACATCACATAGGCAGTGGTTGTACCCATTTCTATCCCTTCCACCATTATCCCACTAAGCATTTTTACTTCAAGACCCATTGGTGAGAAAACCCCATTTTTAGTGGTGGACTCAGTCTCATGTTCACCATATTCCAATTTTACAATTATGCATGGTCCCCTATTTCCCTAGCATTCCCCACTATTAAAAAAAATCTAAAAGGAAAGGAAATACAATCCCCTCCTCAAGTCACTGATATTACAATGACCACACCTCACCTTATTCCTCCTTTAGAACCTACTTCTTTAATTCTTCTAGATATGACCACCTTTCCTCCCATTTTTACCACCCCTACCTCGCTACTTTCCTCTCCACCTTAACCCAAATTCACTCCCTCAATGTCAAGCACATCATTTATGTTTGTTGATGCTACCACACATCCCCAAGCCTCCATCCCATATTTCACCTTATTCACCTTCCTCATCAGCTACAACTACCATGTCAAAAGCATGGATAAATTGGATGGAGAGCATTTAGTTGACACATGTTCATATAACATGAATGATGATCACAAAGGAGCTTGAGGTCAAACTAGAGTTTAAGAAAATAATTGGAAAGTTGAAGAGGATTACTAGGAGAAAAGTCACTAAAATTGAACTGCCCACATATCATGTAATAGAAGAGGAGGTTTTATCCTTGACCATGAAAAGGAAGGGAAAACCAAGGAAATAATATGAATGGGTGGAAGATACTAAATTATCCATTGATGCCACTAAATATGTAGTCTAGGGTATGAAGTAGAAAATCAAAAGATTAGAAACTCAAATGAAGGTTATAGTCCTTGAAAATATTATTACAGAAGTTAAAGGTGCACTAGAATCCCTATATGACCTATTGGTGGAGTGTTGTCATGCCAAGGTAATGAGTGCTCCATGACAAAATAAAGTCAAACATTTCTTGAGCACATTACTAACTTTAAAATCAAATTAGCACATATGGCTAGTTATGTCAGTAAGGGTGTGTTTCCATAACTAAACCTAATGATTCCTTGTGACTTGGATTGAGCCAAAGCTAAATGATCCACATGAAAACTTTGCTACCAAAATTATTAGGGGAGATGGATATCATAGTCAACCATATCAATAGGGGTGTTCACTTAATCATGCAACTATTTCAAGAGGATGGGATCTTGTCATTATTCAAGCCAAATGGCCAACTTGTATCCTTCATGGAGTTTTCTATCAAGTTAGCTAATTTCATGATAGAATTCACTAACCAAACCTAGGATGATAAAATGACTAGTAATGATCAAGTTATTGAACTAGTGGGCTATGCCAAAGAGAAGGCAAAATGAGCCATTTACATTAAAATAGCCCTCTAAGTTCTCCTTGCTAACCATATTACCCAGTTAAGTAAAAATAAGGTATTATTTAGAACTATCATTGTAAATTTGCCCAAGATTGAATGAGACTACCAATCATGTGTTAAGGCTTCACAAACCCAAACCACTAATACTATGCAAGGTAGTACCTATCAGACCAGTGCCCCTAGTCCCACTCCTCTAGGTGGCATTATTCACACTGGTCTTACTCAGTCTAACACTAAACATACACCTCCAGGAGCACAATGAGATTACTAATGATGGATAGATTGAATATTCCTTAAGGAATAGGGAGCTACACCGAAAAAAGACAAAAATAATGGTATTTAGGAGAAGATCCCCTTTGAAAGCTATGAAGTGGGTCTCTATTTGGCATAATTTGTAAAACTCATATGTAGTGAGCCTAGCCTCCTCACTTATCTTTTTATGATAGCTTCTTTATCTCTTTTGAAACTATCTTTAAGTATGTCAGTTGTAACATATTTTCTCTTGGAATGCGAGATTGCCTTGATGTTATATGTAGGCATGTAAAATGTTGTAAATGGGTTATATTTTTCAATAGAAAACTTAGAGGATTATAAAAACTTAAAAGAGTATCCATGATCATTATTTTTCTCATTGTGGAAGCCTTCCCAATTCTTATGGTGAAGTGGTGAATGTTTAATGCTTTATGGACCAATATATGAGTTTGAATTATTGTATATGAATGTGCTTAGTTAAGCTAAGACATGTGATAGCTTAATTAATCTCTAAATTTTATCACAATTATCTAAATAGTCACATATAAATGTGTTTTGATAACAATATTCATGGTTATTCATCTCATGAGATATTATTTTAGGGATCATGTTCATCACAGACCTTCCCTAGACTCTCAATCCCACTTAGTCTAGTTTGAGCTTGAGTAAGACTAGCTGTGTAGATGCAATATTAAGTTAGACCCATAGATTCCCCACAAAGGCATTAACATATTCACAAGACAAGCTATTTGTTAAGATGAGACATTTGATAGCTTAATTAATCTCTAAATTTTATCACAATTATCTAAATAGTCACATATTAATGTGTTTTGCTAACAATATTCATTGTTATTCATCTCATGAGATATTATTTTAGGGATCATGTTCATCACAGACCTTCCCTAGACTCTCAATCCCACTTAGTCTAGTTTGAGCTTGAGTAAGACTAGCTGTGTAGAGGCAATATTAAGTTAGACCCATAGATTCCCCACAAAGGAATTAACATATTCACAAGACCTAAGGAACTCATTTTTTGCCTTGCATTCTTTATCTTTGTTATTTCTTTTTCTTCACTTAACCCACCTTCAAAATTATAGACTACCACTACTAATATACAAATAGGCAAGAGTGACAAAGATACATAGAATTGAGGTTGTGTTTGGATAGATATTTGAACTTTTTATGAGGTAACATTAGTATACTCTTAATTTTATTCCCAATAAGATACATAGGAGAGCCCAAAACTACAACTTGTGCCCTGGGCTATGTTGACAATTCTAAAATGAGAGGGGAAAAACCCACTGAGTTATTCTTGAGATGTATATCTCATAGACACATTCAATGTGATCAACAAGAACTTTCTCTCCATTTATCTCAATTCTCAATAAGGTGAATTATCAAGAATGGGGTCGCTTATGATTTTAATTTCTATTAATAACCATATCACCACCCATGTGTCCATTTGATTTTAGAAGACACTATATGTCATATCTTGTTCATATCTTGAAATGTTCCAAATCATTTAAGACCCTTGAATAAATCAAAAATCTTAAATATTATCATCAAACATATTTTTTACAACTCAAGATTTTCAAAGATTTAATCAAACCCATAAAACTTCCAAACAAATAATAATCCTCCTACTATGGAGAAACTTAGAAAACTAATTTTTTATTACTTTATGATTATTTTCCACACAACACAGCCCCAAAATGTTGCTACAAACCTATAACAAAATTTAATAATGGTTTACCAAATTGTAACAACTCAAACACCATAATATCAAAATACACAATGCTAAATTCACACCAAAATACACATATATGTATAATATTGAAGTTGCATGATCGGGGGAACCTAGGAAGGACTAAGAGAAGATAAACAATCATAAACCCTACAACAAACCATAACTACACAAATCTATCCCAACTTCTATTATGATCTATATGAAATAAGATAAAATTTACACATCATAAAATACCTATAAACGCCAAAATAACCCTCCAAACCCCTACAACAGCTCCAACTGGTTATGGGAACTTGGAAAGGATGTATAAAAACTTGATTCACAAAATTACATAGCATAAAAAAAACAACACCAAAAACACTTCAAACTTCTACCTCAAACCCTTTAAAACCTGCACATAACACACAAATAACCACTGCACATAACACTATTGAAATCTCCAACCTTATGCACAATGGTAGCCTCTGAATGAATCTAATCTATGATTCAAGGGATCTCATCCTCAAACCACCTAGAGCTCATGGACATCTCATTCACAAGTCTCCATATTTGAAGGTTTTCATCCTCAGATGTAAAATTGAACTGTAAGGTCCAAAAATTTGTTGAAATGGAAAAAGATGCCACACTGATGAGGTTTCTTGTCTTAAATAAGAGTTGGGGCACCAATCCTAAAGTCACTAAATGTCAACAAATAATAATAATAATAATAATAATAATAATAATAATAATAATAATAATAGAATATTTCCATACTCTATCTCCAATCATGGGTAATAGAAACTTTCCCAAATTTGACCCTCTTATCTTGAGGATAAGAATGAAAGAATAAAATAGAAAGTTTCTTTAGAACTCCATCATTATCCTTTCATATAAATCCATGATCCAATTGGTAAGTTTCTTTAAAAACTTATGACTATAATCTTCTATAAAATAATACCATATTTAATTTAATAAAAAATATTAATAAATTAATATTTGTCCTCATCCCTATTGATTTCTCCGACCTTTCTAAGTCTCGGTAAATACTTGATTACATACTTGATCCAATTTTCTCTTTTTATTCTCCCATAATCAGAATTCAGATTCATTAATTATTAACTAGGAATTAATTATAAAAAGGGACATGACAAGTCCTCCCTCCTCATAATTACTTGTCCTTGAGAAATTATAAACATAATTCTAAGGAATATTTAGGCCAAAATGAGAAAATGTGTCAAATTGCATATTCAACCTTGATCATGTACCCATGAGGTGTTGTATCTCTTGGCAAAGAATACCATGCAAACCTAAAGACTCACATTCCTTCATGACAATTACATGTGTTAAATATAAGTATCCATGTAATCTGAGCTCTAGGATATGCAAGTCTTCGGTGTATTCTTTCCAATACTCCCTCAAAGATTTGATAAACTTACCAAATACATTTTTTCCTATCCTCTCCTAGTAGTCTAGGAAATCTTGTAGTTGTAAACTTGAGCTGAGTGATACTGATGTAACAATCACAAATCTATAACCAAATGATCCATGATATTATTTGGTATGTAATATGTCTCCCCTTATTTTGAATCAATATCCTTTCTCCCACAACTTACCTTTTCAGCTCTATATGTGCACTAGCATGTGAAAAGTCAATCCTAAAACTCTTGTAACTTCTCCCACTAATATAAATCTCAGCTTTAGAGATGGTACCTTAGCTTCATTGGTTGATATATAACAATAAATGATGTTTTAAATGTGGAGATACACCCTAATAAAAATAACACTAATTATTCCATACTATGTCTCAATTTGAAGGATAGTAAATGCAAATTTAGGTTCTAATATATAACAAATGTGGTGCAATTGAGGAAAAATAATCATCATATAAAAATAGAAAATACTCCACCCAACTCTGGATCTCAAATCTACAAATAACAGCTCATTTTGATGGGATGCTATGCATCCTCTATCCATCCACTAGCACATATTGATCATCCAACCAAATCTACAAAATGCTAGTGGTAAATGTAATTATAACATGGTCTATCATGGTTGGAGACCTCCAATGTCCATGAATGATAAGTGAATACCATAGAGTAATCATTTTGAAAAAGTCACTTGCAACAATATTCTCTTTTTCTCATTCTTGTGACTCATCACTCCATTTATATTAATTCAAGAAAATATTCAATCCAAAGCATTCTATCTTTATCACATAATTCCCATATACCCAATATTTATTGAATTTCCCAAAAGTATAATTGAAAAGAAATATTTTTCCATACCTATGTAAATTACCTTATGAAACTTCAAGCTTCATGCTTTTAGTTCTCAATAGTTTCCATATTTGCATTGATAAATCCTATTGGGTGAATATTTTGTCACCAGCTAACTGATGGGAAAAATAGGTTGTTTCAACCACAGCATAAGGAGATTGATCAGCCAAATGTGTTGGTTTACCACATCAAAAGGGGACAAATCTCTCCTCTCATCCAGGGGAGGTTCCCTATAACTATAAGGTACTATATACTATATATATAAGCTGAAAATAATACTTAGGGGTAGGACAACACCATCCATCTCTCTTTTTTCAGAGATAATATTCACAAATCAAGGGAGAAATCTTGGTGAAATCACTGGAGGCACTTCTCTTCTTTCAAAAGTGATCTGCAGCAAACAGCATGAATCCTTTTTGGTAGTGATAAGTAAATGTAACAGGGTGCAATAACCAGTAGAATGAGGTGTAGCACAAAGTCTCCACCTCAACTGCCAAAGAGTGAAATATATGAAGGACAATGGAGGCACAAAGTCATCCCAAGATCCTTTAAATAGAAATAGAAAATACACACACACTAAAGATAATTGTGGCAGCTCAAATTCTTCTCACAATTGGCTTTAGGACACCTTACAGGTTACTTCCACTAGTTCTACTTATTTTATTAAATGGACAAGAATGCATTCAAGAAATAGACATAAGAACAATTTCCTCAACAACACAAGTTATTCCAGCACAAAGTCTAAAAATTCACTTGCTTTCTCATTCAAATAATGAAATATGATTAATAATCTGAGCTCAAAGTCTCAGTAATGCCTTTCAATTTGGGTAGAGTTTTACTTATATAACAGAGAGATCTCCTTTGCATAAAATAAGAGATTACAATATATAGCGCTCTAAGAAAGACTTGGGTGCTTTGTTTCATGGAATGACCCATGCTATATTCAATGCCTTGAATGCATTTTTAGTTCTATCGAGGGGCCATGTTGGAACAGGGCATCAGCCTTAACTATGGCATGTCAATTCATCTCAAATTTCTCTTTTAAAGTATGGGCTACTTGGTCCTCTTCTTGATATGTGCACAGCTATCCATTTCACCTTTACTCAATAGAGAAAAATAAGCTGCATCCTTGAGTGCTTACACTTTTTGATGTCCACCTAGTGGACTATTTCACCTACTAGAAATAACACCTGCACAGATATTTTTGGTCTTTCTACAGCTTTCCCTTTTTCCTATTGCAATTTGAGCTCTCAGACTATCTTCTTACCTTTGGTAGGCTCTTTTGGCTCTTTCTTCAGCTGTTCACTAAGTTTTGTCTTCAGGTTCTGTGCCATATTTGAAAATAAATGGGCATTTTATTACCCTAAATTTGACTTCCACGAGGATGTCATTGGTCACTTGGTCACTTGAACCAATTTGAACCTTGAACCTTTGAACCTTTGAAGTGCATCAGTTCAATGGTTCAATAGTCCTATCATCTCCTTGGTTCAATCGCTTTCTTTTCTCTTCGGTTGAACCATCTCTTCAAACTTGTCTCTGGAATCTTCCACTTCCTTCATTCAAATCTCCCTTTCAAACTTTGAAATTCCTTGAACCTTTGAATCTTTGAACTTTGAACCATTTTGGTTCAAGGTTTAATGTTTTATTCTCTTTCTCAGAATCCTTAGGTCCTTCAAAGTTTCTAGATCTTTTTCTTTTCTATTGAACTCATTGAACCTTTGAACTTTAAACTCTTTTGGTTCAAGGTTCAACGGTTCAATGGTTCATTCTTTATTCTTTGAATCCTTTATTCTTCTAAGTCTCTCGAACTTTATTGAACTCGTTGAACCTTGAACCTTTGAACCATTTTGGTTCAAGGTTCAACGATTCAACGGTTCAATCTTTCTTCTTCAAAGTCTTCTTTCATTTAAGTATTTTGAAGTCATTGAACTTTTTGAAGTGGTTGAACTTTGAACTTGCCAAAGCACTTAACTCTTTAAGTCTACCGATGTCGTTAAACCTTTAAACCCATTGAACCTTTAGAGGCGGGGTTCAATGGTTCATTCCATTTGTTTGAAGTCTACTGATGGACTTTTTGGTTGAACCTCGATGTTGAACCAACCTTGAAATTGCCTCTAAGTGTTTGGTAAAAACAATCGAAGGGAGTATAATCTAGAATCTTTAGTGCCTTTAAGTATGCCATTGTGCTACAGAGTCATGCTACCCAAGAAAGAAAGGTGCCTAAAACAAATGAAAATGAAAAGCACCAAACAAAACTAAAGATTATACAAAAATTATGCATATGTACAAGCTGATCTTATTTGATACTTCAAGGATTGAAGTACTTCAGATGCTGCCCACTGTGAGACAATGAAAATGGTGTTCCATCCTGATAAACTACTAAGAAACCATTTTCTCCCTAGAATTGGTGATGGGTGAATGGAACTCTCTACCAGGAATCACATTTTCTATGCACTCTTTTTGTCAGTGCAGTATCTCCTTTGGCATGAAGGAGCTTGACACATTTGTCTTGAGCAGCCTTCAACCTGAGTAATAGAGATTCATACTCAGTAGTGTTGTTGGTGTTGTTAAACTATAACTTGTATGAAGAAGGAAAAATATTTTTTTGAGGAGATATCAACACAATCCCAGTTCCTGAGCTGGTAGAAGAATTACTGCCATCAAATTCTAGAATCTAGACATTATCAGAAACTGATCTTCTATCATATTTTTCTTCATTATAGAGGGAAGATCCTTTTTCATCTATATTGTGCCCTACCAATTCTTCTGATGTCTTATTTGAATCAATTTTTGGATTGCCACATATAGGACTTTCATCTGATGTAATAGGAATGTCTTCAGTAGACAAAAAATAATTACCCCTGCCTAAAGACTCAAATATAATTTGGGCTTTAGGTGTTGATGTTTGAGTGACAACATATTTTGCTTCCTTTTGAGGGAGTAGCCTCTGCATGATGCCCTTGATAGGGATCCTCACCTCAGATAGGTCCATGCTTAATTCACCACTAATGTCCTTGCAAAAATTTTGCCCAAGAAGGATGTCATATGAGGCTGGGATGTCGGCCACCAGGACTGTCATTTTGATCCTTTTATCTGGGAATGTCACAAATGCAAATTGGGCATCCTTGATCTGTCCCAGCAATGACACTTATTTATTCTTCATGGAGAAACATCTCCCAAAGGTCTTGGTTAGTGTGAGTCTAAGAGATTCTACCACTTTGGTAGGCATGACATTGTCAGATGCGCCTGAGTTTATGATACAATTATTCAGCTAGTGTCCATTTATCAGCAAGGAGACATAAAATGGTTTTGTCCTCCTGGGAGCAGTAGGAGGAGTAATGACAAGGTTATTCTGGGTGGATGTGGGAGTCACCTTTAGAATAGTTGGTCCTACAGGGATGATTTTATTTTTTACACACTGAACCAACTTATCCAACTGCTCAGGATTGGATTATAGGAAATCAAATTCAGACATTTGAATTTTGGTTTTCTTAACATGGTCGATTATATCAAATGTCTAAAATGAATTAGGAATAGGAGAAGGTAGTTCATCCTTCTAGTTTTTAGGATGGGGGTACTGATCTACGAAATTGAAGTTGAAAGTGAAGGTGTGCTTGAGGTACTTACTTTTTTAGCAATCACCAGGTCCTTTGATTAAAAAGGCAGAGTGGTTCCCCGCTTAGCAATTGAAATTATTGGTTGAGATCACTCCTCTATTTTTTCCTTATCAACGTGTTGGGCTGACTAGTTCTGGGATTAGGTGAATACGGTGTATGATCCATCAAACACTTCACCTTTACTTATGGGTTTATATTGGTAATTTAGGAAACCAATGTTGGAGTCAGCAACTGATTCTTCTTGGTCTTCTACAAAGAGATCAGCATCATTTTCTTGGTTTAATTTAGGCTAGAAAGATAAATCAAATTCTATTTCAAGATATCCAACTGCTGAATTGGTTGGAGGTGCTTCAATGTCAAGCTTCCCCTATGGGGGAGGAAGATGATTTGGATGCCCTTGATTCCTGGTAGCATTGCCTTGGTATGACTGATTTAGAAAAGTCCTCCTTGGTATATCTCGATATGAAGGAGGAGTAGACATTCCTTGTGCCATTTGATTTTTAAGAGCTAGCAACTCATTTTTTAGCTTTTGCACCATTGGATTAGTGGTGCTTGTAGATGGATATTCAGAGGATGAAGAAGATTTACCTTAGTTAGGATCTCTTCTTATCATCCCCACCAAGATGAGATCATCTTCCACTTTAGTAGCCAAATCTTGTGCGGTAGTAAGGTCTATGTGGCTATCACATCTCAGTAAAAAAATCACTTTAGGTAGCTGTGAGTTGATGAAGAAGCATTTGAGATTCTCAGCTATTGACTGAGAAATTGTAGGAATCCTGTTCTTTATCTTGTCGAACTTGGCTATGAAATCTCTCATTGATTCATGAGGATCTTCTTCATTTGTGTGATTTGAGCCAGTAGGGCATGTGCATATTTTTTAGGCTTGAACCTAGCTTCAAATTTGGCTTTGAGAGTGTTTCAATCAGTCACTAATTGAGCCTACAGATGGTAAAACTAGTCTGCAACAGTGCCTTACAATGTTTTCACAAACACCCTGACTGCTATGTCCTCATACTCCACACCTATCATGCCACAGGCTATGCTGAAGGCTACAATATGTTCATCAGGATGAACTCTCCCATCACCATAAAATTTGGGGAAATTCTTTCTGGAACTATGAGGTAGCTCATGTAGAGATGGAGTTAGATTGAGTGGACCAAAAGAGTTACCCCAGGAGCCTTGAGCTGCCATTGTATGACTATGGAAAGGAGGAAAAATAAATCTTGGTGGGGTATGCATGGGAAAAGCTCTACTAGTAGAGGAAAAAGAAGATCTGCCTTGTATTGATGACCTGGTGTTGGTAGGAGGAAGACTCCTAGTTTGTTGAAGGTGAAGTTGTGGAAGAAACAAATCAAAATTACTCTGCTGCACCAAGTCAAAAATAGGCTCAATAACACCTTGATATTTTTGGCTTCTTGGATAGCATGGAGCTACCAAATTTTAGAATAAAAATAAAAAATAACTGGCCCTACTTTAGCTTAAAGCTTGATGCTTTAAACTGCGTGTTCTTTCTAGTTGGTGTGGAGCTACCAGAGAATTGACTTTTGAAATGAAATGCTCAATCTCCAGCATCTCTAGTTTCATAGCTTAGAGTATATAATGGAAATGGATAAGGCTATAATGATAATGGATAAGACACATGTGATGCTTCAATTTGAATCTTGAGGCTTTAAATTGCACAAAATTGTTGTCCCCAGCGGAGTCACCAAAAATTATTTCACAAAGCTGGGAGGAAAATTAACAATGAGAAAGAACTGGAACTGCTTCAATTTGAAGCTTAAAGCTTTAAACTATGCATTCTTCCCCAGCGGCTCTAGTTTCACAGACCAGATTATATAATGGAAATAGATAAGGCTATAATGATAATGTATAAGACACAGGTGATGCTTCAATCTGAAGCTTGAGGCTTCAAATTACACAAAATTGTTGTGTCCCCAGCGGAGCTGCCAAAAATTATTGGGTGAATATTTTTTCACCAGCTAACTGATGGAAAAAATAGCTTGTTTCAAAAATAGCATAAGGAGATTGATCGGCCAAATGTGTAGGTTTACTACATCAAAAGGGGGCAAATCTCTCCTCTCATCAAGGGGAGGTTTCCTATAACTATAAGGTACTATATACTATATATATAAGCTAAAAATAACACTCAGGGGTAGGACAACACCATCCATCTCTCTTTTTTCAGAGATGATGTTCACAAATCAAGGGAGAAATCCTAGTGATATCACTAGAGGCACTTCTCTTCTTTCAAAATTGATCTACAGCAAACAGCAAGAATCCTTTTTGGTAGTGATAAGTAAATGTAACTGGGCACAATAACTAGCAGAATGAGGTGTAGCACAAAGTCTCCACTTCAACTTCCAAAGAATAAAATATATGAATGACAATGGGGGCACAAAGTCATCCCAAGATCCTTTAAATATAAATAGAAAATACACACACACTTAAGACAATTGTGGCAATTCAAAATCTTCCCACAGTTGGCTTTAGGACACCTTCCAAGTTACTTCCACTAGTTCTACTTATTTAATTAAATGGATAAGAACACATTCAAGAAATAGACATAAGAACAATTTCCTCAACAACACAAGCTATTCCAGCACAAATTCTAAAAAGTCACTTGCTTTCTCATTCAAATAACAAAATATGATTAAGAATCTGAGCTCAAAGTCTCAATAATGCCATTCAATTTGGGCAGAGTTTTGCTTCTATAATAGAGAGATCTCCTTTGCATAAAATAAGAGATTATAATATATAGCTCTTCAAAAAAGACTTGGGCACTTTGTTGCATGGAATGGCCCATGCTATATTTAATGCCTTGAATGCATTTTTAGTTCTGTCGAGGGGCCATGTTGAAACAGGGCATCAGCCTTAACTATGGCATGTCAATTCATCTCAAATGTCTCCTTTAAATTATGGGCTACCTGGTCCTCTTCTTGATATGTGCACAGCTATCCATTTTGCCTTTATTTGATGGACAAAAATAAGCCACGTCCTTGAGTGCTCACGCTCTCTGATGTCCACCTAGTGGATTGTTTCACCTACTAGAAATAACTCCTGCACAGATATTTTTGGTCTTTCTATAGCTTTCCCTTTTTCCTATTGCAATTTGAGCTCTCAGGCTATCTTCTTACCTTCAGTAGGCTCTTTCATGTCTTTCTTTAGTTGTTCGCTGAGTTTTGTCTTCAGGTTCCGTGCCATATTTGAAAATAAACAGGCATTTCATTACCTTGACTTTGACATCCACAGGGACGTCATTGGTCAATTGGTCACTTGAACCACTTTGAACCTTGAACCTTTGAACCTTTGAAGTGCATTGGTTTAATGATCCTATTGGCTCCTTGGTTCAATCACTTCCTTGGTTTAATCACTTTCTTTTCTCTTCAGTTGAACCATCTCTTCAAACTTGTCTCTGGAATCTTCCACTTCCTTCCTTCGCTTGAAGCTCCCTTTCAAACTTTGAAATTCCTTGAACCTTTAAACCTTTGAACTTTGAACCATTTTGGTTCAAGGTTCAATGGTTCATTCTCTTTCTCAGAATCCTTTGGTCCTTCAAAGTTTTTGGATCCTTTTCTTTTTTATTGAACTCGTTGAACCTTTGAACTTTGAACTCTTTTGGTTCAAGGTTCAATGGTTCATTTTTTTTTCTTCGAATCCTTTATTCTTCTAAGTCTCTTAAACTTTATTGAACTCATTGAACCTTGAACCTTTGAACCATTTTTGTTCAAGGTTCAATGGTTCAATAGTTCAATCTTTCTTCTTCGAAGTCTTCTTTCATTTAAGTCTTTTGAAGTCGTTGAACTTTCTAAAGTGGTTAAACTTTGAACTTGCCAAAGTGCTTAAGTCTTTAAGTCTACCGATGTCATTGAACCTTTGAACCTGTTGAACCTTTAGAGGTGGGGTTTAATGGTTCAATGGTTCATTCCATTTGTTTGAAGCCTGCTGATGAACCTTTTGGTTGAACCTTGACTTTGAACCAACCTTGAAATTGCCTAAGTGTTTGGAACTTGTTCCTTTATGAGAGCTCTCCTATTGAAGTTGTTGAACCTGTTGAACCTGCGAGTCCCTTAGCTAAAAAATCTTGAAGAATTGGAGTGCTAACAACATTTTTTGAGAAGGGAAGAGATAATTTTGGCCTGCAAGACCAAAATAATTTATATGTTGTCCCCAAAAAATGAGTGATGGATTTTGGGAACAAGAAATCCCAATTAACTCCTTCTGAAGCACCATATTCTTCTACAAAAGCGTGTGAGAAATCTAAAATGAAAATTACAAAAGATAAATTGATTACCTTCTCACATTTATCAAATGTATTTTGTGTTTTATTCATCCATGCAAAGGCTCTCTTCTTCTTCATGATAGTTAAGGTTGTTGTAATATATGAAAATCCCTTAACAAACCTTCTGTCATGGTTGGTCATGGCTATAGAAACTAGAGAGTCTTTTCCAAAGAGTCAATTTGGTTAGGAATTCCCAAATAAGAAAATTTTGAATACCCAACTCATACTTCAATTTTGTCACAAATAGATCCCATTTTTATATAATCCCTATAATCATATTTTGGTGCCTCAAATGGTTCTTCCATGTTATTCTACACATCACCATATCATCAAAGGGTATCAAAACAAATTGATTATTGAATACCTAACTCACTCTGAATTGGAAGATGGTTAGTGCATTAGATGAACCATATGATTATGAACTCAAAATTTGTGAAGTGGCTCTTGAATGTTCTCCTGTGCATATCCACTTTCTCCTCCTAACTCCACTAATATCTTGTTTTTGAATTACTCTTAGAGGAATAAACTACCTCTTGCAAAGTATCAACAAGTTCTTCATCCCTAAGCATCCTATTCAAGGCTTTATCAATGATGTGCACCTTTTTGCTATCATAAACTCCTTTTACAAAATGGTTAGAATATACATCAATCCCCTTATGATCCCTTATAAACTCTCTTTCAATATAAATGTAAGGAATGGTGAACTTGATAATGTTAATGTTGTCATTTGCTTTAGCTCTCAAAATATCACCCTTGATAATGGGCTTCCCATGATGACCAAAATTTTGCAGTGACATAAGAGGAAATAACAAAGATGAAATATGATTATCATACCTTAGGATTCCACAAATGAGCTCATCTTCTTTTGTTGAGATGTGGATTTTTGAGATACCCTCAACACCTCTATCATTGACACTAAGATCTCCTCTAAAAGCATATCTAAAAACCATGCTACTTTGAATTCCAATCATTGTCTTGCCTTTCATAAGCTTAGAGGTTAATGGCTGATCCTCCATCATGAACTCTTCAATTTGTATTGTGGATTTTGATAGAACACATGGATCCCACACTCTTGTACATATGCCATTATGACTTGGTTTTTCATCATGAAATCTACAATCATGCAAAGATAATGGATATTTGTTAGAATCAATGCAAAAACTAGAATTTACTTTTATGACATACCTCACAGTAAAATCATTCTTGCATTCATTCTAAAATATTTCTTATATCTCCCATTCATTTTTTAACTACACTTCATCAAAGATATTTATGTGCTTATCACTAATTACTACTCTATTTATTTCCACATGATCAATATTAGCATTCTTTTCATTATCTCCAATTTGACAAACATCTTGCAAATCTAATTTCTCTTCTTCCTTTAGCACATGTTCTACATATTCAATTTTTAAAGTTGATTTGTTGTTGACTTTAATGAGACAGGCATTGTCCTAACTAGTAAACTCATTAGAAACCACTAAAATATCTTCTTTAGATAAATAATCTTTACTTTTATATTGCAGTATGGGTTCATCTGTGGTTTGATTCTTCTCACCCTCTTGTGGCTCTATTTGTTTTTCTTCCTTTGTCGCATTCTCCTTAATATCTTTAAACTTCTCTTCATCCTTTCTTTTCCTTATGTAGTACCTGTCAAAATATTATGTAGCTTGGAAAGCTTTAGGTTTACCTTGGTACTCATCAAAGATTATGATAATCTCCTCTTATACAGGTATATTTCTTCCTATCAATCTTAAATATTCTTAAAATGTTAAAAGGTCCTTAAAACCTTGGTATTCTTCATACCATCTAGAAATTTTAGAAGCCACAATTTTATTATCCCTCTCTCTCATTCCTTTAAACAGAGATTCAAGGAAACCTCCCATGATTCACTCTATATGAAATTTATAAATAAATAACATGCAATCACTGATACCACACATGCAACCACTGATAATTAACATCCAACCAATATAACTGACATGCAAGTGTTGATCACTAATATGCAACCTTGAAACTTGACATGTAACATGAACAAACAAAAAAATGGTTATCTTATTTAACAAGATGGCAAGATCTCTGCTATGATACCACTTTAAATGTCGTAAATTATTTAGGACCCTTGAAAAAATGAAAAATATGAAATATTATCATCAAACAAAATTTTTATAACTCAAGATTTCAAAGATTTAATCAACCCCATAAAACTACCAAATAAATAATAATGCTCCTAATATACAGAAACTTAAAAAACTAATTTTTTATTACTTTATGATTTTTTTGAACAAAAAAAAACTCCAAAATGATACTTCAAACCTATAACAAACTTCTATAATTATTTACCAAATTGCAACAACTCAAACACCACAATATTGAAATGCATAATGCTGAAGTCACACCAAAATACATAGATATGTATAATATTGAAATTGCATCATCAAGGGAACATAGAAAGGAGTAAGATCATCCCAAAAATAATAAACACTAAAACAAACCACAACTACACAAATTCATCCCAACTTCTATAATGATCTACTTGAAACAAGACAAAATCTGCACATCATAAAATACCCAAAAACCCCAAAATAACCCTCCAAACCCATACAACAGCTCCAACTAGTTATGGGCACTTGAAAAGGATATATAATAACTTGATTCACAACATTACATATAATAAAACAAACAACACCAATAACACTCCAAACTTCTACCTTAAACCCTATAAAACCTACACATAACACACAAAAAACCATTGCGCATAACACTACTAAAATCTCCAACCTTATGCACAATGGTAGCCTTTGAATGAATCTACTCTATAATTTAATGGATCCCATCCTTAAATATATAGATCTCATGGACATCCTATTCACAAGTCTCCAAATCTGAAGGCTTTCAACCTCATATATAAAATTGAACTATAAGGTCCAAGAATTTATTGAAATGGCAAAAGGTGCCACAGTGATGAGGTTTCTTGTCTTAAATAAGAGTTGAGGCACCAATCCCAAAGTCACTAAATGTCAAAAAATAATAATAATATAATTTTTCCATAATCTATCTCCAATCGTGGGTAATATAAACTTTCCCAAATTTGACCCACTTATCTTGAGGATAATAATGGAAGAATAAAATAGAAAGTTTACTTGGAACTCTATCATTATCCTCTCATAGAAACCCATGACCCAATTGTTAATTTTCCTTAGAAACTTATCACTATCCTCTTCTAGAAAATCACACCCCATTTTATCTAATAAAAAATATTAATAAATTAATATTTGTCCTCATCCCTGTTGATTTCTTTGACCTTTCCAATTTTTGGTAAACACTTGATTACATACTTGATCCAATTTTCCATTTTTATTCTCCCATAATTGGAATTCAGATTACTTAATTATTAAGTGTGAATTAATTATAAAAAGGGACATGACAAGTCCTCCTTCCTCAAAATTGCTTGTCCTTAAACAATTATAAACATAATTCTTAGGAATCCTTAGGCCAAAATGAGAAAATGTGTCAAATTGCATATTCAACCTTGACCCTGTACCCGTGATGTGTTTCATCTCTTACCAAAGAATACCATGTAAACCTGAAGACTCATAATCCTTCATGACAATTCCATGTTCCAAATAAAAGTATCCATGTAATCTGACCTTTTGGATATGCAAGTCTTTGGTGTATTCTTTCCAATACTCCCTCAAAGATTTGATAAACTTATCAAATGTAGTTTTTATCATCCTCTCTCCTAGAAATCTAGGAAATCTTTCAATTTTGAACTTGAGTTGAGTGATACTAATGTAATAATCACCAATGTATAACCAACTGATCCATGATATCAATTGGCATGCAATATGTCTCCCATTATTTTGAATCAGTGTCCTTTCTCCCACAACTTGTCTTTTCAGCTCTGTATGTGCACTAGTATGTGAAAAGTCAATCATGTAACTCTTGTAACTTCTCCCACTAATATAAATATCATATTTATAGATGGTACCCTTAGCTTCATTGGTCAATCTATAACAACAAAATATCTTTGAAATGTGGAGATACAGCCTGCTGAAAACAACACTAATTATTCCATACTATGTCTCAATTTGAAGGATATTAAATGCAACTTTAGGATCTGATATAAAAAACAATGGTGCAATTGAGAAAAATCAATCATCATATAAAAATATAAAATACTCCACCCAACTCTAGATCTCAAATCTATAAATAATAGCTCATTCTTATGGGGGACAATGCATTCTCTAAGTCCATCCACTAGCACATATTGATCATCCAACCAAATCTCTAAAATTTTGGTGGTAAATTTATTTATAACATGGTATATCATGGTTGGAGACCTCAAATCTCCATGAATGATAAGTCAATACCATAGAGTAATCATTTAGAAAAAGTCACTTGTAAACATATTGTCTTTTGCCCATTCTTGTGACTCATCACTCCATTTATACTGATTCAAGAAAATATTCAATCCAAAGCATTCTAACTTTATCACATAATACCCATATACCCATTGTTTATTGAATTTCCCAAAATTATAATTGAAAAGAAATATTTTTCCATACCTATGGAAATTCCCTTCTAAAACTTCAAGCTTCATTCTTCTAATTCTCAATAGTTTCCATCTTTGCATTGATAAATCCCAATTAACTCCTCCTAAAGCACCATATTCTTCTACAAAAGGATGTGAAAAATATAAAATTAAAAATTCTAAACATAAACTAATTACCTTCTCACATTTATCAAATGTTGTTTGTGTTTTATTCATCCAAACAAGGTCTCTCTTCTTCTTCATGATAGTTAAGGTTGTTGCAGTATAGGAAAATCCCTTAACAAACCTTCTATTATGGCTGTAGAAACTAAAGAGTCTTTTCCAAAGATTCAGTATGGTTAGGAATGCCCAAATAAGAAAAAATTTAATACCCAACTCATATTTCAATTTTGTCACAAATAGATCCCATTGTTCTAGAATCCCTATAATCATATTTTGGTGCATCAAATGGTTCTTCCATATTATTCTACACATCATCATACCATCAAAGGGTATAAAAACAAATTGATTACCAAATACATGATTCACTCTAAATTGGAAGATGGTTAGTGCATTAGATGAACCATATATTATGATCATGAATGCAAAATTCATGAAGTGGATCTTGAATGTTATCCTATGCATATCTGCTTCCTCCTCCTGACTCCACTGGTATCTTGTTCTTGAATTACTCTTGGAGGAATAAACTATCTCCTGCAAATTATCAACAAGTTCTTCATCCCTAAGGATTCATAAATTATGTGCACCTTTTTGTTGTCATATACTCTTTTCACAAAATGGTTAGAATATACATCAATTCCCTTATGATCCCTTATAAACTCTCTTTCAATACAAATGCAAGGAATGGTGAAATTGATAATATTAATGCCTCTATTTACTTTAGCTCTCAAAATATCACCCTTGATAATGGGATTCCCATGATGACCAAAATTTTGTAGTGACATAAGAGGAAATAATAGAGCTGAAATATGATTATCATACCTTAGGCTTCCACAAATGAGCTCATCCTCCTTTGTTGAGATGTGGATTTTTGAGATACCCTCAACACCTCTATCTTTGACACCAAACTATCCACTAAAATCATATCCAAAAACCATGCTAATTTGAATTCCAATCATTGTCTTGCCTTTCACAAGCTTGGAGGTTAATCCCTAATCCTCCATCTTGAACTCTTCAATATGTATGTTGGATTTGGATAGAACACCTAGATCCCACACTCTTGTGCATAGGCCATTATGACTTATTTTTTCCTCATGAAATCTATAATCATGCAAAGATAATGGATCTTTGTTATAATCAATGCAAAAACTAGCATTTACTTCTATGACATACCTCATAATAAAATTATTCTTGCATTCATTCTGAGATATTTATTTTAACTCCCATTTATTTTCTAACAACACTTCATCAGAGATATTTATGTGATTATCACTAATTATTGATCTATTTATTTCCACATGATCAATATCATCATTCTTTTCATTATCTCTAAATTGACAAACATCTTATAAATCTAATTTCTCTTCTTTCTTTAGCACATGTTCTACATCTTCAATATATATTTTTTGTTGACTTTATTGAAACAGGCATTATCCTGACTAGTAAACTCACTAGAAACCACTAAAATGTCTTCTTTAGATAAATAATCTTTAATTTTAGCTTGCAATATGGGTTCATCTATGGTTCAATTATTCTCACCCTCTTATGGCTCTATTTTTTTCATCCTTTATCTCATGCTCCTCAATATCTTTAAAATTCTCTTCATCCTTTCTTCTCCTTATGTAGTACTTGTCAAAAGATTATGTAGATTGAAAAGCTTCAGGTTTACCTTGGTACTCATCAAATATTGTGATAATCACCTCTTCCACACGTGTATTTCTTCCTGTCAATCTTAAATATTCTTGAAATGTTAAAAGGTCCTTAAAACCTTGGTATTCTTCATACCATCTAGTAATTTTGGAAGCTACAATTTTATTGTCCCTCTCTCTCATTATTTTTAACAAATATTCAAGGAAACCTCTCATGATTCACTCTATATTAAATATCTAATAAACTAACATGAAATGGTTGATACTACACATGCAACCATTGATAATTGACATGCAACCATTAAAATTGACATGCAAATGTTGATCACTAACATGCAACCTTGAAACTTGACATGCAACATGAACAACCAAAAAATGGTTATCTTACTCAAAATGCTAGCAAGATCTATACTATGATACCACTTGAAATGTCTTAAATAATTTAGGACCCTTGAATAAATCAAAAAACTTAAATATTATCATCAAACATATTTTTTAAAACTCAATATTTTCAAAGATTTAATCAAACCTATAAAACTGCCAAACAAATAATAATGCTCCTAATATGCAAAAACTTAGCAAACTAATTATTTATTACTTTATGATTGTTTTACAGACAAAACAGCTCCAAAATTCTACTTCAAGCCTACAACAAAGTTTTGGAATGAATTATCAAACTGTAACAACTCAAGCACCATAATATCGAAATACACATTGTTGACTTCACACCAAAATACATATATATTTATAATATTGAAGTTACATGATTAGGGGAACCTTGAAATGAATGAGAGCAGCCAAAAAATGATAAACCCTAAAACAAACCACAACTACATAAATTTATCCCAAATTCTATAATTATCTACTTGAAACAAGACAAAATCTTCACATCATAGAATACCCAGAAACCCCAAAATAAACCCCTACAACAGCTCCAACTAGTTATGGGCACTTGGAAACATTGCAGAACAACTTGATTCACAAAATTACATAGCATAAAACAAACAACACCAACTACAAGGTCCAACAATTTGTTGAAATGGCAAAAGATGCCACACTGATGAGGTTGCTTGTCTTAAATAAGAGTTGGGGCACCAATCCCAAAGATACTAAATGTCAAAATAATAATAATAATAATAGAATATTTTCATATTCTATCTCCAATCATGGGTAACATAAACTTTCCAAAATTTTACCTACTTATCTTGAGGATAAAAATGAAAGAATAAAATAGAAAGTTTCCTTGGAACTCCATCATTATTCTCTCATAGAAAGCCATGATCCAATTGGTAAGTTCCCTTAGAAACTTATCACTATCCTCTTATAGAATATAATGCCTCATTTAATCTAATAAAAAATATTAATAAATTAATATTTTTCCTCGTCCCTATTGATTTCTTTGACCTTTCCAATTCCCGGTAAACATTTGATTACATACTTGATCCAATTTCCCTTTTTTATTCTTCCATAATCAAAATTTAGATTAATTAATTATTAAGTGGGAATTAATTAGAAAAAGGTACATGACAAGTCCTCCCTCAAAATTTCTTATCCTCAAGAAATTATAAACATAATGCTCAGGAATCATTAGGCCAAAATGAGAAAATGTGTCAAATTGCATATTCAACCTTGATCCTGTACCCGTGAGGTGTGACATCTCTTACCAAAGAATACCATGCAAACCTAAAGACTCTTATTCCTTCATGACAATTCCATGTTCCAAATATAATTATCCATGTAATTTGATCTCTTGGATATGCAAGTCTTTGGTGTATTCTTTCCAATACTCCCTCAAAGATTCGATAAACTTACCAAATCCAGTTTTTCCCATCCTCTCTCATAGTAGTTTAGTAAATCTTACAATTGTGAACTTGAGCTAAGTGATACTAATGTAACAATCACCAATGTATAAATAAATGATCCATGATATTAATTGGTATGTAATATGTCTCCCCTTATTTTGAATTAGTATCCTTTCTCCCACAACTTGCCTTTTCAACTCTATATGTGCACTAGTATGTGAAATGTCAATCCTAGAACTCTTATAACTTCTTCCATTGATATAAATCTCAACTTGAGAGATGATACCCTTAGCTTCATTAGCTGATCTATAACAACAAAATATCTTTGAAATTTGGAGATACACCCTACTAAAAATAACACTAATTATTAAATACTATGTCTAAATTTAAAGGATATTAAATGCAAATTTAAGATCTAATATAAAACAATAGTGGTACAATTAAGGAAAAATAATCATCATATAAAAATAGAAAATACTCCACCCAAATTTGGATCTCAAATATACAAATAACAAGCTCATTTTTATGGGAGACTATGAATTCTCTAAGTCCATCCACTAGCACATATTGATCATCCAACCAAATCTCCAAAATGTTAGTGGTAAATGTTGTCTCCAAATCTTGCACCCTAGAAGAGGGTTATTCATGCCTCCTCCATATTTGGGAAACATTGGGACATTTTTAGGCCTATGGGTGTGTCCATAAGTGGAAATGAACCTCTAGGTTGAAAGGGATATCTCCCTATATTAGCTTTTGTGCAATAAGACTATTGAACCAATTTGTATGAGTGAAAAGAGTCAGAAGTTTGCATAAATGAAAACCCTAGTCTAAGATGGTGATACACCAAGAATTAGTATCCACATGTATGTCTTATACTTATGCACAATATAGTAGAATATAGTTTATAAATCAATCTCTAGAAGATTCCAACATAAGTATTTTAATGTAGAGACAAAATGAATGAGATCACATAAGGTAAATAACTAGAAAAGACAACTTGTATAGTCCAGAAAAAAGGTTACACATGTGAAAAATCTCAGACAGCTAGAATGCACTCTCCATGACCTATTGGATCAACTCTTTACTTAAAAAAACATGAAGGATAGATAATAGAAGGATTAAACATCACTTGTTGTCACTTTATGTCTCTTGCATACCCAAGGAAATATCTAGAACTTAGAAAGAAAATAGACTTATGCTTCTTTGCTCAAAGGCAAGAAAATGGCAAAACATTCTAGTAGGGATTCGTTGTACTATCTATGAATGATATAAAAAGAGCCCAAGGGTCTTACTTATATCAAAAGAGGGAGAGAAGAGAGAGCTCTTGGATGCCAAAATAGAAGCCTCTAAAACAGTTTGTAGTCACCATCCTGGTGAAACTAATTCTAGTTGTTCTTTCATTCAATTAGAATTTGTCCTTCTCTTTGATTCACCCTCTTGAAATGACTAGGATCATTTAAAAACCAATGGTGAGATGACCCTCCATAATAAATGGCTTGGATCACTAGTTTGAACCTTAGATTCTTCCTAAGAGCTCCTACATTTTGCACTGCAAACCCATTCGGGTTTTCTATGTGAATTTACTTCTACTTGCTTCTTCGAGTTCTTTTGTTACTTCTACTTGTAAAATTCATAATCAAAGCTATTTTAAAAACCTAAAAAGCATTATCTCTTCCTTTTTAGGATTTTTGATTGCTTTTACTTGTAAAATTCATAAGCAAAGATCTTTGGAAAACTCGATTTGCACTATCTTTGCTTAAGACCCTGTCGGGTTCTCTAAATGGCTTTACTCCTTGCTTGAAGACTTTAGCCATGAATTTGACGTCCTGTGGCACGTCATCTTTGAATCTCAATGGCTAGTTGGCCACCTTAAATTTGACATCTTATTTCATGTCATCTTTAAATTCCAATGACTAGGTGGCTGCTCTAAATTTAATGTCTTACGACACGTCATCTTTAAACCCCAACAGCTAGTTGGTTGTATTAAATTTGACATCTTGTGGCATGTCATGGGGATCCATTGGGTCGAGTTTATTATTTTGGGAGATTTTCTTGAATTAATTCCTTCAGATAATTTGTTCGAAGGAACTCTTTTGGGGATCTTGCCTGAAAGGCAACAGCTAGCTCCTTCGAGAACTTTTCTCGAAGGATAATTGGGAAAGTGTCCATCAAAAAAGTTTTGAAGGACACTTGGGAAAGACACAGGGTCCCATTGGAAAATTTCTAAGGGCATTTCCCAAAGAAATGGCCCTTTGAAATTTTTATAAAGGGCATTTTCAAAGACAAAGTGCCCTTTAGAAAAGTCTGAAGGGTCACTTGGGAAGAAAAGTGCCCTTTAAAACTTTTTTGAAGGGTCACTTGGACAACAAAGTGCCCTTCAAAAAAGTCTAAAGGGACACTTGCCATTTGGAACTTTTTCAAATGGTCACTTGGGAATAATAGTGCCCTTCAAAAAAGTTTGAAAGGTGCCCTTTAGAACTTTTTTGAAGGGTCACTTGGGAAGAAAAGTGCCCTTCAAAAAATTCTAAAGGGACACTTGGGGGGGGAAACATTACCAAGACCATTTCAGGTTTTTTGATTGTTTTTTATTTTAAAAGTCAAAAGACTTACTCCTTGGAAAACCTAAAGTCATGCATCATTGAAAACCTGTAAAGCATTGGAAGGAATAATTCAGGTTTGTAAACCCAGATTACTTCTACTCATGAAACTTTTATAAGTCAAGTCATTCAAAGAACCCGACTTGGTCTTGAGGAGTAACTCAGGTTTATAAAGGCCAAGACTTGACTTATGGATAACTTGACACATACTAAAATGAATCCAAAACACCTTAGCCTCCTTGAATTGTAATTTTAGACCTCTGAAATGACTTATTCTTGCAACTGTTGTTCGACTCTCCATGAAAATGGTTGAACAAATTATACTAAGGCAAAATTTGGTCAACATTCTTGGAAATTCTAAGGGAAGGTATGCCTGCTATGTCAAAGACTAGTTTCCTAAATCCTTCCATTGGGCATGGAGTCATGCATATAGGCACTTCAAAGAGAACTTAACAAGCTTTGGCTAAAAAACACACTAGTTGGGTTGATCACACACACAAGGTAGAGACACACACCAAATAAATGGAAGGAAAACACCCCTGTGCTATAAATCACTTATGGAAAATAAACATAACAAAGGAAACACACTAAAACAAAGTATATACAAGACATGGCTAGCAAGGGTCAAAATCAAGGGTTCAAACGGATTCCATTCAATGGAATAGGTAGCTCTTCTCCATCCATTCTGGACAACTGAAAGGAGTTTCTTTGCTTATACTTGCTGATGATGTAAGGACCACTCCATAAGGAATCAAACTTTGTATGTTTTCCTAGTTTTTCTCTATCTTCATCCCATTTCAAGACCAAGTCACCTTCTTTGAACACTCTTTCCCTTGCCCTTTTGTCAAAGGATTTCTTCATGAGGACTTGATGGTGTTCTAAAGCTTTGTGTGCATCATCTCTTGCCTCCTACAACTACATTAATTCTATCAATCTGACCTTTATGAGAGTGTTTTCAAGTAATTCTAGTTGTTGTGCAAGTGCCAAGGTAAGGAGATCTTATGATACGAACAACCTAGCTTCTCTCCCATAGACAAGTACAAAGGGATAATTACCAATTGACTTCTTGGGAGTGATTCTATCTACCCATAAGGCTATCTTCAGCTTGCTATGACATGCTCTTTAATTAGTTTCTAACATCCTCTTGATGATCTTGATGAGGTTCTTATTGGTAGACTCAGCCAATCCATTACTTTGAGGGTAGTAGTTGGATGAGGTACTCAAATGAACTCCACTCTTTGCTGCCCAATCAAAAGTTTTATCACTTATGAAAGCAAGTGCATTATTTGAGATGATGACATGAGGAGATCCAAACCTTGTTATAATGCTATCATAGAACTCCAAGATGGCATTTTCATTTACTTCCTTTAAAGCAAAAACCTCTACCCACCTTGTGAAGTAGTATGTAGTAATCAATATCCATTTATGTCCAACACTTGATGAAGGGTTGATCATGCCAATGAATTTAAGGCCCCATTACATGAAAGGTTGGTCCACTTGGATATGATTCAATAGAAGGACAGCAAGATTTTGTTTGCCAATAAAGAAAGCACATTAAGGATAAACTTTAGCCCAATGTTAATAGTCTTTAATAAGACTAGGCTAATACTAAATATCTCTCATTATTTTTGCAGCTATTTTTCTAGGAGAGAAGTGACCACCATCTACACCATCATGGAACCTTTCTAGCAGCATATCAAATTAGTCATTGTAAATGCATCTTAGAAACACATTACTCACATCCTTATTAAAGAGAATGCCATCCACAAGACAATAAGGAATAGCTTGCAACCTAAAATACCTTCTTTGATATTTGTTCAAGCCATTGGGACACTCACCATTTTGAATAAAACCAATGATGTCTTGTGTCCAACTTTGATTCTACATTTGATTAGCTGGCTAGTTTTGAACTTGATTCACCAAGGCTTGCTCTTTTGGCTCTTGAAATTTAGATGTGAAGTGCTCACATAAACATCTTCTTCTTACTAAGTTGGTTACCTTGATATCGATGTCATATTCCATCACCTTTGTGATCCATCTAGCTCTATTCTCATTGAGATCCCTACTTAGGAAAAGCTCCTTGGTGCTAGGATGAGAGACTATGACATGGATCCTATTATTAGAAACCATATGCCTAAACTTTTTCAATCCTCTAATGATGGTTAAAGCTTGATTCTCAACAAAATAATATCTCACTTCGTAGTCTTCCAAGCCTTGGCTGAAGAAAGCAATTGGCTACTCAACATCCTCTTCATTCTTTTGCAGAAGCATGGCTGAGATTATGTTCAAGTTAGCAAAAGTATAAAGAATGAAATGCTTATCAAAATTTGGATTCAAAAGAGTGGGAGAGGTTGCAATTGCTTGCTTGATTTCCTCAAAGTTTCCTTTACCTTCCTTTGTCCAAGTAAAAACTTGGTTCTTTTTTAGCATGGTTGTGATAGGCTTTACCATAGTTGCAAAGTTTGGGATAAACCTCCTTACAAAGTTTATTTTTCCCAAGAAACTTTGTATATCTTTCTTGTTTTGAGGCAAAGACAAGCCTAGAATAGCTTCAATCCTTTCGAGGTCAATAGATAAGCCTTCTTTTAAAACAACATGACCTAAAAGCTTACCTTCATAGACAATGAAGATGCACTTATTTGGATTGAGGGATATGTCATACTCTCTACACTTCTCAAACACTTGCCTTAGATGTCCCATATGATTAGCAGCATCTTTTGAAAAAATTATTATATCATCAAGGTAAATAAGCAAAGACTTATTGATCAAACCTTTGAAATCCATGTCCATTGCCCTTTATAATGTAGCTCCAACATTAGATAAACTAAATGGCATCTTTTTGTAGGCAAAGGTCCCCCACTTGTTAGTGAAGGATATCTTGAATTGAACCTCTTCATTTACCAATATTTGATTATAACCTGAATAACCATCAAGAAGTGAAAAATGTTGAGAACCTGAAACAAATTATGAAATTTGTTCTATGGAAGGGAGTGGGTTATGATCCTTGAGAGATACTTTGTTTAGATCATGAAAATCCACACAAAGTCTGATTTCTCCATTCTTATTTCAAACTGACATAAGGTTGGCTACCCAAGTTGAGTACTTTATAGGAAAGATATTCCTAGAATCAATCAATTTGGTGAGCTCTTTCTTCATGAGTTCTTCTACCTTGGGGTTGATAGGCCTTTGCTTTTGCCTTACCAATTTAGCTCCATGATCTAACTCAATGGTGTGATGAGATAGACTTGGGTCAAACCCTTTTATGTCCTTGTAATCCCAGGCAAAGATGTCATGAAACTCTTTGCATAATGCAATAAAAGCTTGCCTTTCTAACTAAGAATAAGCCTTGCCAATCGTCAAAAGTTTATCCTTAAAAATCAGAACTCTCTCATAGTTCTCTTCTTTTGTTGACATGCTCATTCTTTGGTTTTTCTTTTAATCATCCTCATTGAAGACACTCTCCAAGATAATCATCCCCTTGGGTATTTTATTTGTCTTTAACTGTATAATCTGCTCTTCATAATGATCATGCAACTTCTTTTGATTTCTTGAAGAGAAGCCTACCTCATTTTGCAAGAAGTGTGCAATATGTTCATCACTTTCAAACATTTTCCATGACACTTAATTATCTATAATGGAAGGTCTCATAATGATCCTAATGTGATATTTATCCTTCTCTTATTCAACATCAGCAGCTAAGTCAAAACATGCTCCTATTGTAGCCAATCTATCAGCATGTTTATTCAAGTCTCTTGGTATGGGCTGGATGTTAAAGGCATCAAAATCCTCAAGTAGATCCCATACCCTATGCTTATAGGACATGAGAAAGGGGTTCTTGGTTGTATCTTGACTTCTCACTTGATGAATGACTAGCTCACTATCTCTATAGAATTTTAAAATCTTGATTCCTCTCTTTTTTGCCCATTGGAGACCATGAACTAAGCCTTCATATTCTACCACATTTCAAGTGAAGCTAAAGTGAAACCTATAAGAAGAGTATTAATTATTATTTGATGTGGAAACCAACATGACACTAGATCTTGCACCTACTTTTCTCCTTGAACCATCAAAGAACATTTCCCACATGCCATCAAGCTCATGATCTTCATTGGTGAGTGAAGGAATTGGGACATTTTTCTCATGCATGCAATAAACTCCCAAATCAGTTTCCTCAATGAAATTATAAGGATCAAGTCCATGTGTTTTAGTGTTGTATTTTTTAAGATAGAGGTCAAAAATAGATTCAAAAGGAGAAGATGTTTCACTATTCAGGACTACTTCTTCCTCCTTGCTGATTAGACAGTTTTGATTTGTCATTGTCTCCAAGTATGGCTCAATATGGAACCTTGCTAAGGGTTGATTCCTTATGGTTACCTTGGTTCCATACCTTTTCTTGAAAGCTATAAAGGACCAACCAGTAGAAATGTATCCTCTTATCTTGGCTGTCAAGTCCCTAGACAAGCATATAGCAAAGTGTGCTAAAAGGTCTACCACCACAATATCTTGCATGATAGGGAAGCTTGGTCAGCCATGTAAAATCACTTTCAGACCTTTGACCAATCCTACCATCTTAGTTAGAGTTCCATCCAGATGAAACACACCTTTACTATGTGGCCCATAGTTCAAACCTAGCTTATCAGCCACTACTTTAGGCATAATAGTAATGCTTGTTCCACTATCTACAATACAATTATGGACCGACTTATCTCCTACAATAAGTGTGAGATAAAAGGGTGGAGGATTTTCAGCTTTAGTGGAAGGATCCAAAATATGATTTGGAGAATTTGTGAGAACCACACTATGATGCCTTAAAGATTGAGGAGCCACCTGCATGCTTACTAACTAATCTTGCAAAAGCTCCTTTTGACCACGTATATGTAGAACCTCCCAAAGGGATATGCTTATCTTAATACTCTTTAATGAGACCACAATATTTAGATATGGAGTATTTACTTTCTCTTGCATTTTTTATGGTAATAAAGGAGTTGTTGCCTATTGTGTTGCAATCTTGGTAGTTGTATTTACATTCTGATTTTGTTGAGGAATATGGCTTGTAGGAGGTGCAGCACTGTGATTGGAATTTTGTGGCCTTGGAGGGGTATCACTTGGAACTATTCATGGCTCCTGGCCTTCTCCCAAGGCTCTCTTTTTAGACCTTGTATTAGCTATATTTGACATGCCTTGAGTCAACACAAAATCATCTTTTCCTTGAAAGTTCATCATCCCCACACTTAGGCTGCTACCTTCTCCATGATTATCCCTTTGGCTAGGACATGATTCTTCTACTATCATGTAAGGATTAGATTCTTTTTGTGTAGTCAAAGCATAACTAGTTCTTCCATCATCATGTGTAAACTGACCTTGAGGCTACCCCCATTGGTCCACATGATCTTCTCCTTGCACTAGATTTGCATGAATTGGAACAACATCCTTTATGGGAGGAGTAGAATTTGGATTATATGCATTGGGATGCCTATTATAACCTTATTTATTTTATCCTCTCCCTTGATAATTATATTGGTATGGAGCTCTATATCCTTGTTGAGGATAGTATTGTGCATTAAGAGGAGCACTTGCCTGATATTGAGCTTGCTTGAGCTGAGCTCTTAATGATTTGATTTCTTCATCCTTGTCCACAATTTTATCCACCTTCTTGGGAAAGGCTCTTGGATTCACATTAGCATTGGGAACCTGAGACATGCTTAGAGCTTCAACTAAACTATGAGATAATAAAGGCATGAAAACTCTTGGAAGGAGTCTTCCATCTTAAATTAGGGTATTCTCAACCTCAATTACTAACTCATATGCACCTGGAAGAGTGACTCCTCCCATTGACTACAACATAAAAACAACATCAGTGCCAATCCCTTTGAGATATGTTGGGAACACAAAGCTAGGAGGGGGTCTCATGATTGGTGGCAGCCTATACCATGTTCTTTGAAATCTCCTATGGATTCATTTGGACCTATTATTATTACATTTACCTAATGTATTAGGGAATCATGATCACTCTTATTTTTGAATATTATCACCAATAGGTCTCCAAAACCATCCCAACTTGTAATGTAACCCCCTCCAATGTTTTATACCAATCAAGTGCTTTGTCTTTTAAAGACATAGCAAGCAAACTAATGGTTATGTTGGCCCTAGTAACATTATGGAAATTGCATAAATTATAGATGTCTCTAAAATGTTTAGATGGGGTAATAGGACCCTCTCCATAGAAACTAGGAAGATTTTTGGTAGTATTTGGAGGGATGGGGTAATATGTATGAAGCTCTATTGGGTTTTGGGTATTAAATTAGGGAAGGGTTAACGTCTATCTATCTCTCCCCTTTCCGCCATTTCTCTTCTTCCTCTATGATCCTCTATTTCTTATTCTTTTTCAACTTCCTCCTCTCCTTGAACTTCTTCAACCTCTTCAACTTCTTCCCCAAAACCTCATTGCCAAGGATTTAATAGGGATAGGAGTGGTTCAGGGTGTTGTTTTTCAAGAAAAGCTTCAGTTGAAGGGGCTTAGTCATAAAATATTAAGGACCTTGTGAGGACCATGTAGGATAATGTATAAAACTTGGACTAGAACCAGGGATTCAAACCCTTTTGGAGTTGCCAAATGCTGTGGTAGGGGTATTTCTACTACTTGGGCCTGTCAAGACCAATATCACCTTGACTTAGCAATAATTTAGATCCCATCGAGTGAGCCAGAACTATTGTCTCTAAATATTTCACCCTAGAAGAGGGTTGCTCAGGCATCCTCCAGATTTGGGTAACATTGGGACATTTCCAGGCCTATGGGTGTGCCTATAAGTGGAAATGAACCTCTAAGTTGAAAGGGCTAGCTCCCTGTATTAGCTTTTGTGTAATAAGACTGTTGAACTAGTTTATATGAGTGAAAAGAGTCTAAATTTTGCGTAAATGAAAATCCTAGTCTAATATGGTGATACACCAAGAATTAACATCCACATGTATGCCTTATACTTATGCACAATACAGCAAAATATAGTCTATAACTCAAGCTCTAGAAGATTCCAACATAAGTATTTCAATGTAGAGATAAAATGAGATCACACAAGGTAAATAACTAGAAAATATAACTTGTATAGTCCATAAAAAAATTTACACATGTGCAAAATCTCATATAGCTAAAATGCACTCTTTATGCCCTATTGGATCAACTCTTTGCTCAAAGGCAAGAAAATGGCAAAACATTATAGTAGGACTTCATCATACTATCTGTGGATGATAAAATAAGAGCCCAAGGGTCCTACTTATAGAAAAAGAGGGAGAGAAGAGAGAGCTCTTGGGTTCCAAATTAGAAGCCTCCAAAATGGTTTTTCATTGTCATCCTAGTGAAACTGATTCTAGTTGTTCTCTCATTCAGTTGGAGTTTGTCCTTCTCTTTGATTTACCCTCTTGAAATGACCAAGATCACTGCAAAATCAATGGTGAGATGAACCTCCATAATAAATGAATCAAATCATTGTTTCTAACCTTAATTCTTCCTAAGAGCTCTCACATTTTACTGATAGGACCAAAGTTTCCCAAAGTTCTGACACAACTTGTCAGATTTAAGAGCACACATGATTACCAATGTATAAGCAACTTAAACATGCGAAAATACCAAAAGAACAAATAACTATCAATGAGAAATAACACAGAAACTGAGAGGCAACACATAATTGTATTCAACTCATTACAAAGAAAATTACAATAAAGAGATCACACTCTTCTCCACATCTACAAGGCCTTCTACCTCAAGGGCTCCAAGTAATCTTCCCACCTGAGTAATCTTCTCTCATAGGTCTCAACTAACAACTTACACAAGTTGTTGTTCACCTCATTGTACCTCCAGTACAACTGAGTACGAACCGATACTCCAAGTAAATCTAACCATGATCCTGCCCCTGATGTATTGTTGTCACCTTGGATCTAGCTCCCCCGCTGATCTCCTTTCTAACCCTCGCATTTACACATCTCCCTGCAGACCAACCTGATCTTACTTATCACATGTAGATCTCCTCCATGACCCTGCAACTCCCTGCATATCAAACCTGATCTTACATACATGGGGAATCCTACTTGATTCCACCATGGGAAGAACTCTCCAAGCTCCACACTTGGGTTCTACAAGTTCTACTCTTAACAATACTGCCCATGAGTCTATTATATAGATCTCATGCATACACTAAATTAGATGAGCGGCTCAAAGACTCGAACTGGTCTCTAACATGCAAACTCTGCGTTCACTTAACTGACTATTCGTCAATAGCAGTTCTGACAGCCACAGGTGACCGACGTCGGTCCCTGTCATCCTGGAAGTGATTGATGCCGGCTGATCTCCTGCTGATGCCGGTTTCCTCTACGCTTCCCCTGACTGACGTCGGTTGTGGCCTGCTGACGCCGGCGACTATCAAGCTGCGAAAAACCTCCTCCTTCTGTTTGCAATAAGGTGAAGCTTTTAGCTCCACACCCTAACAATCTCCCACTTGGAGATAAAGAGCTACACCTGTACCCATACCAGTACTCAGTCTAATCTACATCATGGCTTGTATTCCTCTTCAATCTCCCACTCGAAGACAACCCACCACACTCCTTGTGGTGTTGCACCTGTGTCTGAATTTCTCCATTCTTCTGCCTTGCTATACTCCCACTCAAACAGCAACCCCTGTGAGTAATCTGTAATCAACAACACTTAACAAATCTGAACCACCTGTTAGTCAAGCTCGCTTTGAGAACGTCCAACCTCGCTCTGATACCACTTGATAGGACCAAAGTTTCCCAAAGTTCTGACACAACTTGTCAGATTTAAGAGCACACATGACTACCAATGTATAAGCAACTTAAACATGCAAAAATACTAGAAGAACAAATAACTATCAATGAGAAATAACACAAAAACTAAGAGGCAACACATAATTGTATTCAACTCATTACAAAGGAAATTACAATAAAGATATCACACTCTTCTCCACATCTACAAGGCCTTCTACCTCAAGGGCTCCAAGTAATCTTTCCACCTAAGTAATCTTCTCTCATAGGTCTCAACTAACAACTTACACAAGCTGTTGTTCACCTCATTGTACCTCCAGTACAACTAAGTACAAACCGGTACTCCAAGTAGATCTAACCATGATCCTGCCCCTGATGTATTGTTGTCACCTTGGATCTAGCTCCCCCACCGATCTCCTTTCTGACCCTCGCATTCACACATCTCCCTGTAGACCAACCTGATCTTACTTATCACATGTAGATCTCCTCCATGAGCCTGCAACTCCCTGCATATCAAACCTGATCTTACATACATGGGGAATCCTACTTGATTCCACCATGGGAAGAACTCTCCAAGCTCCACACTTGGGTTCTACAAGTTCTACTCTTAACAATATTGCCCATGAGTCTATTATATAGATCTCATGCATACACTAAATTAGACGAGCGGCTCAAAGACTTGAACTGGTCTATAACATGCAAACTCCGCATTCACTTAACTGACTATTCGTCAATAGTAGTTCTGACCACCACAGGTGACCAACGTCGGTCCCTATCTTCCTGGAGGTGACCGACGTCGGCCGATCTCCTATCGATGCCAGTTTCCTCTACGCTTCCCCTGACTGATGTCGGTTGTGGCCTGTCGACGCCGGCGACTGTCAAGCTGCGAAAAACCTCCTCCTTCTGTTTGCAACAAGGTGAAGCTTTTAGCTCCACACCCTAACATTTACACTATAGACCCATTTGGGTTTTCTAAGTGACTTTACTTCTACTTGATTTTTTGGGTTCTTTGGTTGCTTCTACTTGTAAAAGTCATAATCAAATCTCTTTTGAAAACCCATAAAGCATTATCTCTTCCTTTTTGGTATTTTTAATTTTTTTTACTTGTAGAATTCATAAGCAAAGCTCTTTGGAAAACTTGATTTGCACTATCTTTGCTTAAGCCCCTATCGGGTTCTCTGAATGGCTTTACTCCTTGCCTGAATACTTTAGGCATGAATTTGACATCATGTGGCACGTCATCTTTGAATCTCAATGGCTAGTTTGCCACCCTAAATTTAACATCTTACAACACATCATCTTTGAATTATAATGGCTAGTTGGCTGCTCTAAATTTGATGTCTTACAGCACGTCATCTTTGCACCCCAACAGCTAGTTAGTTATATTAAAATTGACATCCTATGGCACGTCATGGGGATCTATTAGGTTAGGTTTATTGTTTCAGGCAATTTTCTTGAAGTAATTCCTTGGAATAATTTATCCAAAGGAATTATTTTAGGGATTTTACTTGAAAGGCAATGGCTAGTTTCTTCAGGAACTTTTCCCAAAGGACACTTGGGGAAGGTATAGGGTCCCTTCAAAAAAATTTGAAGGGCATTTCCTAAATAAATGGCCCTTCAAAACTTTTTCGAAGGGAAATTCCAAAGACAAAGTACCCTTTGGAAAAGTTGGAAGGGTCACTTGGGAAGGAAAGTGCCCATTAGAACTTTTTCGAAGGGTCACTTGGACAACAAAGTACCCTTCAGAAAAGTTTGAAGGGATACTTGGGCTAAAAAGTGCCCTTCAAAACTTTTCTAAAGGGTCACTTGGGAAGAAAAGTTCCCTTCAAAAAAATATGAAGGGACACTTGGGGAGGGGGGGGAACATTATCAAGACCATTTCAAGTTTTTTTATTGCTTTTGCTTGTAAAAGTCATAAGACTTGCTCCTTGGAAAACCCAAAGTCATGCATCATTTAAAACCCACAAAGCATTGGAAGGAGTAATTTGGGTTCATAAACCTAGATTACTTCTACTCATGAAACTTTTATAAGTTGAGTCATTTA
This sequence comes from Torreya grandis, assembly GCA_037957365.1. Taxonomy (NCBI): domain Eukaryota; kingdom Viridiplantae; phylum Streptophyta; class Pinopsida; order Cupressales; family Taxaceae; genus Torreya; species Torreya grandis. Next base: position 5,745,902 of record JARHVA010000128.1, on the reverse strand, counting down.
GAGAACCCGACTTGGTCTTGAGGAGTAACTCAGGTTTATGAGAGGCCAAGACTTGATTGATGGAGAACCCAACATACACTATAATGGAGCCAAAACACCTTGGCCTCCTTGACTTGCAATTTTGGACCTATAAAATGACTTGTTCTTAAAACTATTGTTTGGCTCTCCAAGAAAATGGTTGAATAATTTGTATTGAGGTGAAATTTGGTCAATAGTAAATGTAATAATAACATGGTCTATCATGGTTGGATACCTCCAATCTCCATGAATGATAATTGAATACCATAGAGTAATCATTCCAAAAAAATCACTTGTAACCATATTGTCTTTTACCCATTCTTATGACTCATCACTCCATCTATACTGATTCAAGAAAATATTCAATCCAAATCATTCTATCTTTATCACATAATTCCCATATACCCAATGTTTATTGAATTTCCCAAAAGTATAATTTAAAATAAATATTTTTCCATACCTATGGAAATTCCCTTCTGAAACTTCAAGCTTCATGTTTCTAATTCTCACTAGTTTCCATATTTGCATTGATAAACCCCAATTAACGCCTCCTAAAGCACCATATTCTTTTACAAAAGGATGTGAGAAATATAAAATGAAAATTACAAAACATAAATTGATTACCTTCTCACATTTATCAAATGCCTTTTGTGTTTTATTCATCCATGCAAGGGCTCTCTTCTTCTTCAAGATAGTTAAGGTTGTTGCAATATAGGAAAATCCTTTAACAAACCTTTTGTCATGGATGTAGAAACTAGAGAGTCTTTTCCAAAGATTCAATATGGTTAGGAATGCCCAAATAAGAAAATTTTGAATACCCAACTTCTACTTCAATTTTGTCACAAATACAACCCATTTTCCTAAAATCCCTATAATCATATTTTGGTGCCTCAAATGGTTATTCCATGTTATTCTACACATCACCATATCATCAAAGGGTATCAAAACAAATTGATTTCTAAATACCTAATTCACTCTAAATTAGAAGATGGTTAGTGCATTAGATGAACCATATAGTATGATCATGAACTCAAAATTCGTGAAGTGGCTCTTGAATGTTCTCCTATGCATATCCACTTGCTCCTACTGACTCCATTGGTATATTGTTTTCAAATTACTCTTGGAGGAATAAACTAACTCTTGCAAATTATCAACAAGTTTTTCATCCCTAGGGATCCTATTTAAGGCTTCATCAATGATGTGCACCTTTTTGCTCTCATATAATCCTTTCACAAAATGGATATAATATACATCAATCCCCTTATGATCCCTTATAAACTCTCTTTCAATCCAAATTTTCAATCCAAATGTAAGTAATGGTGAACTCGATAATATTAATGCCTCTATTTACTTTAGCTCTCAAAATGCCACCCTTGATAATGGGCTTCCCATGATGACCAAAATTTTGCAGTGACATAAGAGGAAATAACAATGCTAAATATGATTATCATACCTTAGGCTTCCATAAATGATCTCATCTTCCTTTTTTGAAATGTGTATTTTTGAGATACCCTTAACACCTCTATCCTTGACACCAAGATCTCCTCTAAAATCATATCCAGAAACCATGCTAATTTGAATTCCAATCATTGTCTTGCCTTTCATAATATTAGAGTTTAATGCCTAATCCTCCATCTTGAACTCTTCAATTTGTATGTTGTATTTGGATATAACACTTGGATACCACACTCTTGTGCATAGGTCATTATGACTTTTTTTTCCCTCATGAAATCTAGAATCATGCAAAGATAATTGATATTTGTTAGAATCAATGCAAAAATTAGAATTTATTTCTATGACATACCTCATAGTAATATTATTCTTGCATTCATTCTAAGATATTTCTTATATCTACCATTCATTTTCTAACAACACTTCATCAGAGATATTTATGTGCTTATCACTAATTACTGCTCTATTGATTTCCACATGATCAATATCAGCATTCTTTTTATTATCTCCAATTTGAAAAACATCCTACAAATCTAATTTGTATTCTTCATTCAACACATGTTCTACATTTTCAATATATAAAGCTGATTTTTTGTTAACTTTATTGAGACAGGCATTGTCCTTACTAGTAAACTCATTAGAAACCACTAAAATATCTTCTTGAGATAAAGAATCTTTATTTTTATCTTGCGTTATGGGTTCGTCTATGGTTTGATTCTTATCACCCTATTGTGGCTCTATTTGTTTTTCTTCCTTTGTCTCATGCTCCCGAATATCTTTAAAATTCTCTTCATCCTTTATTCTCCTTATGTAGTACCTATCAAAAGATTCTATAGCTTAGAAAGCGTTAGGTTCACCTTGGTGCTCATCAAGGATTATGATAATCTCCTCTTAAATAAGTATATTTATTCCTATCAATATTAAATATTCTTGAAATTTTAAAATTTCCTTAAAACCTTGGTATTCTTCATACCATCTAGCAATTTTGAAAGCCACAATTTTATTGTCCCTCTCTCTCATTCCTTTAAATAGAGATTCAAGGAAACCTCCCATGATTCACTCTATATGAAATCATTGAAAAACTAACATGAAATGGCTGATACCACACATAAAACCACTAAGAATTGACATGCAACCATTAAAATTGACATGAAAGTGTTGATCACTAACATGCAACCTTAAAACTTGACATGCAACATGAACAAACAAAAAAATGGTTATCTTCCTCAACAGGTTGGTAAGATCTCTGCTATGATACAACTTGAAATTTCCTAAATCATTTAGGACCCTTGAATAAATCAAAAATCTTAAATATTATCATCAAACATATTTTCTACAACTTAAGATTTGTAAAGATTTAATCAAAACCATAAAATTACCAAACAAATAATAATGCTCTTAATATATAGAAACTTAGCAAATTGATTTTTTATTAATTTATGATTTTTTACACAAAAACATCTCCAAAATTATACTTTAAACCTACAACAAAATTTTTAAATGATTTACCAAATTGTAACAACTCAAACACCATAATATCAAAATACACACTGCTAAATTCACACCAAAATACATAGATATGTATAATATTGAAGTTGTATGATCAGGGGAACCTAGAAATGAGTGAGATAAGCCCAAAAATCATAAACCCTACAATAAATCACAACTACACAAATTTATCCCAACTTTTATAATGATCTACTTGAAATAAGACAAAATATGCACATCATAAAATACCTAGAAACCCCAAAATAACCTTCCAAACCCCTACAACAACACCAACTAGTTATGGGCACTTGGAAAGGCTGTAGAAAAACTTGATTCAAAAAATTACATATCATAAAACAAACAACCCAAATAACACTCCAAACTTATACCTCAAACCCTCTAAAACCTACACATAACACACAAATAACCACTGCACATAACATTACTGAAATCTCCAACCTTATGCACAATAGTAGCCTCTGAATGAATCTACTCTATGATTCAAGGGCTCTCATCCTCAAAACACATGGATCTCATGTACATCCCTTTCACAAGTCTCCAAATCTAAAGGTACCCTTAGCTTCATTGGTTGATCTATAACAACAAAAGATCTTTGAAATGTGGAGATACACCCTACTAAAAACAACAATAACTATTCCATGCTATGTCTCAATTTGAAGGATATTAAATGAAAATTTAGGATATGATATATAAAAATAGTGGTAAAATTTAGGAGAAACAATCATCATCTAAAAAAAAATACTCCACCCAAATCTGGATCTCAAATTTGCAAATAACAGCTCATTCTGATGGGTGACTATGCATATGCTAAGTCCATCCACTAGCACATACTGATCATCCAACCAAATATACAAAATGTTAGTTTTAAATTTAATTATAACATGGTCTATAATGTCTGGAGACCTCCAATCTCCATGAATGATAAGTGAATACCATAGAGTAATCATTCTAAAAAAGTCACTTGCAACCATATTGTCTTTTGCCCATTCTTGTGACTCATCACTCCATCTATGTTGATTCAAGAAAATATTCGATCTAAAGCATTCTATCATTATCACATAATTCTCATATAACCAATGTTTATTGAATTTCCCAAAAGTATAATTGAAAAGAAATATTTTTTCATACCTATGGAAATTCTCTTCTAAAACTTCAAGCTTCATGATTCTAATTCTCAACAGTTTCCATCTTTGCATTGATAAAGCCCAATTAACTCCTTTTGAAGCACCATATTATTTTTAAAAAGGATGTGAGAAATCTAAAATAAAAATTACAAAACATAAATTTATTACCTTCTCACATTTATCAAATGCCTTTTGTGTTTTATTCATCCATACAAGGGCTTTCTTCTTCTTCATGATAGTTAAGGTTGTTGCAATATAGGAAAATTCTTTAAAAAACCTTATGTCATGGCTGTAGAAACTAGAAAGTCTTTTCCAAAGAGTTAGTTTGGTTAAGAATTCCCAAATAAACAAATTTTGAATACCCAACTCATACTTCGATTTTGTCACAAATAGAGCCCATTGTTCCAGAATCCCTATAATCATATTTTGGTGCCTTAAATGGTTCTTCCATGTTATTCTACACATCACCATATCATCAAAGGTTATAAAAACAAATTGATTACCAAATATTTGATTCACTTTGAATTGGAAGATAGTTAGTGCATTAGATGAACCATATAGTATGATCATGAACTCAAAATTTGTGAAGTGGCTCTTGAATGTTCTCTTGTGCATATCCACTTCCTCCTCCTCACTTCACTGGTATCTTGTTCTCAAATTACTCTTAGAGGAATAAACTACCTCTTGCAAAGTATAATTAATTTCTTCATCCCTAGGGATATTATTCAAGGCTTCATCAATGATGTGCACCTTTTTTCTATCATATAGTCATTTCACAAAATGGTTAGAATATACATCAATCCCCTTATGATCCCTTATAAACTCTCTTTCAATCCAAATGAAAGGAATGGTGAACTCGAAAATATTAATGCCTCTATTTTCTTTAGATCTCAAAATATCACCCTTGATAATGGGCTTCCTATGATGACCAAAATTTTATAGTGACATAAGTGGAAATAACAAAGCTAAAATATGATTATCATACCTTAGGCTTTCACAAATGAGCTCATCTTCCTTTGTTGAGATATGAATTTTTGAGATACCGTCAACACCTCTATCCTTGAAACCAAGATCTCCTCTAAAATCATATCCAAAAACCATGCTAATTTGAATTCTAATCATTGTCTTGCCTTTCATAAGCTTGGAGGTTAATGACTGATCCTCCATCTTGAACTCTTCAATCTGTATGTTAGATTTGGATAGAACACATGGATCCCACACTCTTGTGCATAGGCCATTATGACTTCTTTTTTCCTCATGAAATCTAGAATCATGCAAAGATAATGAATCTTTGTTAGAATCAATGCAAAAACTATCATTTACTTCTATGATATACCTCATAGTAAAATCATTCTTGCATTCATTCTGAGATATTTCTTGTATCTCTCATTCATTTTCTAACAACACTTCATCAGAGATATTTATGTGCTTATCACTAATTACTGCTCTGTTGATTTTCACATGATCAATATCAACATTCTTTTCATTATCTCCAATTTGACAAACATCTTGTAAATCTAATTTGTCTTCTTTCTTCAGCACATGTTCTACATCTTCAATATATAAAGTTGATTTGTTGTTGACTTTATTGAGACAAGTATTGTCCTAACTAGTAAACTCATTAGAAACCACTAAAATATCTTCTTTATATAAATAATCTTTACTTTTGTCTTGCATTGTGGATTCATTTGTGGTTTGATTATTCTCACCCTCTTGTGGCTCTGTTTGTTTTTCTTCTTTTGTCACATGTTCCTTAATATCTTTAAACTTCTCTTCATCTTTTCTTCTCTTTATGTAATATATGTCAAAAGATTTTATAGATTGGAAAGCTTCAAGTTTACCTTAGTACTCATTAAATATTATGATAATCTCCTCTTCTACAAATATATTTATTCCTATCAATCTTAAATATTCTTGAAATGTTAAAAGGTCCTTAAAACCTTGGTATTCTTCATACTATCTAAGAATTTTGGAAGCCACAATTTTATTGTCCTTCTCTCTCATTCCTTTAAATAGAGATTTAAGGAAACCTCCCATGATTCACTCTATATAAAATCACTGAACAAATAACATGAAATGGCCGATGCCACACATGCAACCACTGAGAATTGACATGCATCCATTAAAATTGGCATGCAAGTGTTGATCACTAACATGCAACATTGAAACTTGACATGTAACATGAATAAACCAAAAAAATGGTTATCTTCCTCAACATGCTGGCAAGATCTCTGCTCTGATACCTCGTGAAATGTCCCAAGTAATTTAGGACCCTTGAATAAATCAAAAATCTTAAATATTATCATAAAACATATTTTTTACAACTCAAGATTTTCAAAGATTTAATCAAACCCATAAAACTACCAAACAAATAATAATGCTCTTAATATGCAAAAACTTAGCAAACTAATTTTTTATTACTTTATGATTAATTTACACACAACACAACTCAAAAATTCTACTTCAAACCTATAATAAACTTCTAGAATGATTTACCAAAATGTAACAACTCAAACACCACAATATCGAAATACACACTGCTGAATTCACACCAAAATACATATATATGTATAATATTGAAGTTTCATGATTAGGGGAACCTAGAAAAGAGTGAGAAAAGCCCAAAAATCATAAACCCTACAACAAACCACCACTACACAAATTTATCCCAACTTCTATAATGATCTACTTGAAATAAGATAAAATCTACACATCATAAAATACCTAGAAACCCAAAATAACCCTCCAAACCCCTACAACAGCTCCAACTAGTTATGGGCACTTGAAAAGGTTGTAGATAAACTTGATTCACAATATTACATATCATAAAACAAAAAACACTCTAAAATTCTACCTCAAACCCTCAAAATACAAATAACCACTACTCATAACACTACTGATATCTCCAACCTTATGCACAATGGCAGTCTTTGAATGAATCTACTTTATGATTTCAGTGATCCCATCCTCAAAACACCTAGAGCTCATGGACATCCCATTCACAAGTCTCCAAATTTGAAAGTTTTCATCCTCAGATGTAAAATTGAACTACAAGGTCCAAGAATTTGTTGAAATGGCAAAAGATGCCACACTTATGAGGTTGCTTGTCTTAAACAAGAGTTGGGGCACCAATCCCAAAGTCACTAAATGTAAAAAAAAATAATAATAGAATATTTCCATATTCTATCTCTAATAATTAGTAAATGAAACTTTTCCAAAGTTGACCCACTTATTTTGAGGATAAGAATGAAAGAATAAAATAGAAAAATTCCTTGAAACTCCATCATTATCCTCTCATAGAAAGCCATGATCTAATTGGTTAGTTTCCTTAGAAACTTATCACTATCCTCTTCTAGAAAATCACACCCCATTTTATCTAATAAAAAATATTAATAAATTAATATTTTTCCTCATCCCTGTTGATTTCTTTGACCTTTCCAATTCCTGGTAAACACTTGATTACATACTTGAACCAATTTCCCCTTTTTATTCTCCCATAATCAAAATTCAAATTAATTATTAAGTGGGAATTAATTAGAAAAAGGGACATGATATATCTCAATATTTTTTTTACTGTAAATTATGGAAAGTGGTATCAAAATTCAATTATTAAATTTGCATCATTATAGGTTAACTATCTATGAATCTATGGCCTTCATTGCATCTAAAGATCTTAACCATTCACATGTATCAATCACAAAATCTCAGGGTCATAGAGATTATGAGGTTGAAAAGTTCACTTTTAGTGTTAAAACTATTGGCTATGGACTCTATAGATGTGATGGATATTGATCTGGGCAACACTTTAGGTGACAATTCATGCGATACTTTAGGTGATAATTCAAGTGACAGTTCTACCCCAATTGGTGGTAGAAATTTTGGGAGCTCTGACTTTTGAACCATAGCTCCGTTTGACTCCCCGTTCGAACTGTTGGAAATCTAAGAATGAGGAGAAAGTGATGAGATGGCATAGAGCTATGCTCAGTGAGTTTTGACCCCCAAAAACTCAATGTAAGTGCCCATAATTTCAATTTTAATAGTGTTGTCTAAAAATAGAAAGTTTTTAAAAATAGTGATTTTTCAAATTATGTGTTATTGTAAATCATGAAAGTCAAATCACTTCATCTCCCTTGATATTGGTGACCTTCCACATCCTCCTCCTACCTTCAAAGTATGTATAAAAATAGATGTAGCCTGAGAAGGGGATCAAACATCTCTTCCCAGAGATGAGCATATGTTTTTCTTTTCTGCAATTTTGTGAGCAATAAAACATCTCTTCCTAGAGATAGAATTATATGATTGTGTTATTTTGTGTTCTTGAAGAATCTTTCAACCAAAACCTCTGAGTTTTGGATCAGATATTTAGTTTGAATTTACATATGTTCAAATATAAATGCCTTGTGTCCTTACACTTATCATAGACATGCGTTGAAATATATTTTTAGTGTGTCATCATTGAGCTCTAGGTTTTCATTCTTTTTTACCTTTACCATGTCCACTCAAATTGATATGTATGGAAATATTTTAATGTATCCCAGTCACAGGGTCACGAAGTGTATCCAAAATTTAAAATGCCTTCACTCACAGTCTAAAGATCCATTGAACCTTTGATTTCTCTTTATATTTATTTTACATTTGCCACTTTCCCCTACACACCACGTGTAAACATATAATTATCATATCTCAATAATCTAATAATGTGCATGCTTTTGATAAATTTTTAGGATTAAAGTGAACAACATGTGGTAGTCAAAACATGATCAAAGAGTCATGGAGTGTCATAAAACATAACTTTATTAATTAAAATGAAAAGAGGCCTCCATGGAAGCATTAATTTATGAACCTCATTTTAAACTACAACCCAGTCTATTTGATACAAGGGTCACAATAAACATAACATGCAAACTTTTCCACTTTGGATAAGTTTATGTTGTTGTCAATTTTTACTAGGGTAAAATGTGAACTCACTTGGGGCCTTGTGATCTAACCAAAACATAAACTAGGCTATAACATGAATTAAGCTTACAATGCACCATGAAGATCCTTACAAAACTATTTTAGGAAGGAATAAGTTTTAATTTATCCAATTTTAACTTTTGACCTTATTTTAAATCTTGACATTCAAAATTGAGATGAATCATGGAAAATGGAACTTATGTCTCAATCCAGTTGAGTCTCCACCTTTGAAAAGAAGTGGGGATGTGTTGGTCACAACACATATGTTATTACAATGAATGCAATGATTACATGATATGTAAAGCATGGCTATAACAAGGGTGAAAACTAATATTACAACATGGACTTCTTGACTATGCTCATAATATATTACTTTTCAATTTTAAACACCCTTTATGTCAAAAAATATATGTAGATATATATTTTTGATTAGATGTCAAAATTAAAGACAATCACATTAAAATTTGATCTAATTCATATGTAAAAATGAAATATAATATGTTTAAATTAAAGCCCAACAAAAAAAGACAATGTAGGCAAAATTTCAATGTTGTCGCATTAAAATTTTGACGTATATTTAGATGTTGAAAATTTGATGTGGTATTGAATGTTTATATTTCAATTGAAATTTTTTGACATGATTTTTCATGTTTTTCACCCCATGAAACCCCCGTTTTCAACATATTAACATGGAAATTTAGGTCCATTGTTTTAGTGTACCCATTTTATAAACCTTCAATATGTGATGCTTTCCTAACCACCTCTTATTGGGAGTATTGATCATTCCTTTGAAATGCTCACAACGAAAGGTTAAATACAACCCTCACTTTAAAATAATGTCATGCCCCTAACCTATCGCATGTATTAGGATAGGAATAGCCAACTTGTGGCTTACTTATCCCTCTTTGATGATATATTATATTTCTCTATGCATTCATTTGGTTATTAGGTCGATCTATAGAGTAACCATGGCCTATATAGATTATATATAGGAGGTAGTGGGTAATTATTTATCATCATATTGTGAATTTTGCTCTTATTAAAACTTGTGGAGGTTGCCCCCTCGAAGTGGCTTGTCAATTATCATATATTATGATATATTTCAGTCATATTTGGATCTATTTCTGCTATTCTACTTTATTATTGAAGTAATTTCATTACTAGTGGTATCAGAGTTGCGATTTGGGTAATCTTGTGGGTGAAACCCTAATTTTTTAAATTTAGATATATATAAAAAATGGTTGATAATTTATTTGCAATTTTTTTATTAGAGATGATAAATCATTAAATTAAGCTTCCATTAAAATTTTAGCTCATTTGGATCTATTTTACAAAAGTTATCTCCATTTTAGGGTTTTTCATAAAATTGCTCTATTGTGTGCAATTCAAAGAATTTTTCTGAGTTATTTACATTTTTGGAAATCTTAGAAAAATTTGGCTATGGTATGTTCTTTATATGTTTTGATTTTAGGCTGACATAAGTCCAAAATTGCTTGGTCAAAGTTGGGTCAAAAGTGTCAATCAGGGTCAACATCGTAAAGCCCTTTTATGGCAGGTCCACAAACTCGGGGCTCAGGAGAGGGTGCTAAAACTCTAGGTAAAAATCCTAACAAGAAAGAGATGGATTTATAAGGGGAATGTACTAGATCCTTTGTACCAGGGTTCTCTAACATAGATCACAAAGTAAGCCAACTTGACTATAGTGTGCAAGGCATTCAAAGTGAGGTGTAAGGCATACAATCTAATATGAAATCCATACAAGATATTTTGGTAGATATCATGATGGATTTAAAAAATAATCATTCAAATAATCTAGATATCTCTATTGCACAACCCTACCAAGGTGGTTCTCCCAACCAGTCTACTTCAAATCCAACTACATTGCCATAGAGGAACCTGTTACCAAAGGCGGATATGCACAAATTTGATGGAAAAGATCCACTCAATTGGATCAACCAAATGGAGATTTTTTTTAATCTGCATCAAATCCCAAGTGGATAGAAGGTTACCATGGCATCCTTGTATCTTGAACCTGATCAATTCATTTGGTATCAATGGTTGTGTGCTCCAAAGACAAAGATGACTCTCAGTGTCACCTGGTCAATTTTTATAGAGGAGCTACAATTACACTATGGCAATATATGACAGAGAATTACTATAACCAATTGGAAAAATTGTGATAGACTAGCTTCATCAAGGATTATATACATCATTTTTAGAACCTATCCTTATGTGTGGAGACAATTTTTTAGGAGAATTTGAATGACCTATTTTTGGGTGGACTCAAGGACCACATTCAACATGAGGTACGCATGTTTAATCCACTTAAGATTTTTGATTCTATTATCATGGAACACAGAGCTGAGGAAAAATTCATAGCCAACAAGAAGCAGCCATTCACTCACTTCAAAGATCATAGCATATCGACACCAACATTTCTTCCACCTATCAGATTGACCCCTTAGCAAATTGAAGAGAAGCGTGTAAAAGGATTATGTTTTATTTATGACAACAAATGGAGCAAAGGACATAGATGTGCTGAGAAGAAGTTATTCTACATTAAGGGATCCAATGAAGATGAATAAGAATATGATGCCTCCAATGGTGATGAGGAAGAGATAGAGGAGGTACCTGAAGATTCTCAACCCTCTTGTCATGTACTTGTAGGTATTAGCACTCCACAAACTCTTAAGGTGGTGGGTTTCCTCAAGAAATAGAAGGTGACAGTGTTGATTGATTTGGGGAGCACACATAACTTCATCAACCATAAGTTGGCCACTTGATTGAATTGTTTCATCTACCCATCACCAAAATTTTAGGTCATGATTGCAGATGGTGGCACAATTAATTGTTCAGGCAAATGCCATAGTATTAAGCTTGCTATAGGTGAGTACAATCTCGATTCTCTTATGTTTTATATTCCTATGGGTAGCACATACATTGTTTTGGGAGTCCAATGGCTCACAACTTTGGGTACCATTGAGATGAACTTCCAGGAACTATTAATGTGTTTTCATTCTGAAGGTAGGAAAATTGAACTACATGGATTACAGGCAAAATCTCCACAATTGATTAGTTCACATCAGATGACCAAGATGCTAAAAAAGGGGCCAGAGGGAATTATTGCATGATTATGTTCCATAGAAGTTCAACCCACATAGGCATCTACACATCCTGATCTATAGATGATTCTTGATGACCACCCATCTATTTTTGGGGCCATGCCAAAAGGACTACAACCAAAAAGAGAACATGATCGTGCCATTCAACTACTTCCAAGGAGTCAACCATCAAATATCAGACCATATAGATATCCATATGCATAGAAGAGTGAAATGAAAAAGATGGTCCATGAGATGCTGGAGGTAGGGATCATCAAGCACAACCAAAGTGCATATTCATCACTAGTGGTCATGGTGTGGAAGAAGGATGACACATGGAGGATGTGCCCAGATTATAGGGAACTCAACAAGTATACCATCAAAGATAATTTTTTTATTCCATTAATTGATGATTTACTTTATGAGTTGCATGGTGCTAATTATTTCACAAAATTGGATCTTTGCTCGGTGTACCATCAAATTAGAATCAAGGATGAAGATGTTCATAATAATGCTTTTAGAATGCATGAGGGCCATTATGAGTTTTTGGTAATGCCCTTTGGTATTATAAATGCACCATCTACTTTTCAAAGCTTGATGAACACTATTTTTAGGCCTTTTTTAAGGAAGTTTGTGATGGTTTTCTTTGATGACATATTGATTTATATTCAGATATGGGAAGCACATCTGAAACATGTGAAACATGTGTTGATAGTTTTGGAAAAGCATCAGATTTATGTGAAGCCATCCAAATGTGCTTTTGGAGTACAGGAGGTAGAGTACCTAGGTCACATTGTTTCCCATAAAGGTGTCAAATTTGATCCCCAGAAGATCAAAGTTATGATGAAATGGCCCATGCCAAAAACTCTCAAAAACCTCTGAGGGTTCCTAGGACTAACAGGGTACTACCGAAGATTTGTGAAAGGTTATGGTAGCATATCAGCTTCACTCAATGCATTGCTAAAGAAGGATGCCTTCCATTGGAATGATGTCGCCACTAAAGCATTTGAGAAACTAAAAGTAGCTATGTGCACCACTCTAGTTTTGGCTACTTCAGACTTCTCAAAGACATTCACTATTGAATGTGATGCTCCAGGATCCGGGTTGGGAGTAGTACTAATGCAAGAAGGGAGACCCATTGCATTTGAGAGTCATTAATTCAAAGGTAAGAATCTACAAAAACCTATCTACGAGAAAGAAATGATGGCTATTCTTCATGCAGTTAAACAATGGAGGCCCTATCTGATGGGTAGACACTTTAAGGTGAAAACAGATCATGATAGTCTCAAATACTTTTTGGAGCAAAGATTATCATCTGAGGAACAACAAAAGTGGGTAAAAAAAATGTTGGGTTATGATTTTGAAATCATCTACAGGAAGGGTAAAGATAATGTAGTAGCAGATATACTATCCAGACGGGATACATCCATAGAAGCATTACTTTGTGCAATGTCCATGTTGCAAGCAGATTGGGTGGATAAAGCCAGGTTAGAATGGGAGCAAGACAAGGATACATAGGTTCTGATTCAGAATTTTCAGCAAGGTACTTTAACCTCTGACAAATTTGAATGGAAAGGTAATGTCCTATGGTATAAGGGTAGGTTATACTTGTGCAAAGATTCAGAGCTTAAGCATAAGATTCTTGCAGAGTTGCATGCATCTCCAATTGGGGGACACTCAAGGTTTTTGAAAACTTATCACATAATTAAGAAATAATTATTTTGGGAAGGACTCAAGGGATATGTACAAAAGTTTGTGGTAGAATGCTTGATATGCCAACAGAATAAAGGTGAGACAGTTAAGACCCCGGGTCTATTACAACCGTTAGCAATTCCTAGTCAAAGGTGGGAGGAGGTTTCCATGGATTTCATCATAGGGTTGCCTTGTTCTGAAGGTAAGAATGTTATCTTTGTCATTGTGGACAGGCTTACAAAACATGCCCATTTTTGTGCTCTCTCACACCCATTTTCAGCAAGTACAGTAACAGTTATTTTTCTAGAGGCAGTTCTAAAATTACTTGGAACCCCAAAAATAATTATAAGTAATCATGATCCTATTTTCACTAGTAATTTCTGGACTAAACTATTTTCCTGTTTGGGTACTCAGCTAGCTCATAGCTCATCTTACCACCCCTAATTTGACAGACAAACATAAGTGGTTAACAAATGTTTAGAGGGGTATTTTCATTGTTTTGTATCAAATAAACAAGAACGTTGGGTTAAATGGCTACCACTTGCAGAATGGTGGTATAACACATCTTTCCATACTTTTTCTAAAATGTCTCCATTTATATCACTATATGGCTACCAATTACCTTCCATCACTTCTTCATTAAAGGTGCAAACCAAGGTTTGGGATGTGAAGGAGCACATTCAGCATCAACAAGAGGTTTTGGCTAGTTTGAGAGAGAATTTGGCCTTGTCACAAAACAAGATGAAGCAACAAGCAGATCAACACCGTAGTGAGCAAAATTTTAAGGTGGGTGACTGGGTATTGGTACATTTGTAGCCTTATAGGTAGATGTCATTGAAGCAACAGAAAAAGGACAACAAACTTGCTCCTAAGTATTATGGCCCTTATCAGGTTCTGTAAAAAATTAAAAGTGTGGCTTACAAGCTCGAGTTACCTCATTCATCTCACATACACTTAGTATTTCATGTTTTCTATTTGAAGGCCATTGGACAAAAAGTTTCAACCCAGACAAAGCTCCCAGAACTAGATGAAGAAGGAAGAGTCATTTTGGAACCAGAGAAGATCCTCCAAACACGTACTAAGATGTTGAGAACCAGAGAGATTAGGGAATATCTAATCAAGTGGAAGAACCTGAGTAGTGAAGATGCAACTTGGGAAAGTGAATATTTTCTGCAACAACATCCATAGTTGTTCAATGTTGAGGACAATATTGGTTTGAAGGGGAAGGGCATGCTATGCCCCTAACCTATTGTATGTATTAGGATAGGAATAGCTGACTTGTGGCTTACTTATCCCTCTTTGATGTTATATCACATTTCTCTATGCATTCATTTGGTTAGTAGCTTGGCCTATGGAGTAACCATGGCCTAGATAGACTATATATAGGAGGTAGTGGGTAATTGTTTATCATCATATTGTGAATTATGCTCTTATTGAAACTTGTGGAGGTTGCCCCCTCGAAGTGGCTTGTCTATTATCATATATTATAATATATTTCAGTCATATGTGGATCTATTTCTGCTATTCTACTTTATTGTTGAAGTAATTTCATTACAAAGAATTTTCTTGCAATGATTATTCATTCATCAATTCTCTTCACATTCTAGAAGACTTCATAGTTCAAAGACCAAATAATTTCTTATAATTTTTTACTATTTATACAAAATTTTCCCTTTCATATCATATGAACACCATGAACCTTATGCCAATGGGGACAATGCCACAATAGAAGTAGCCCTCCCACTAACATAAAGGCTGATTGATTGCATAATAAGTATGTTTGCTTGTGTACCTTCTTCTTTCATCTTTTGTGACTTAATTATTTAATTTAATTTTTATCCTTTATATTTTTTTGATTGATAAGCATACTTTATTAATAAAATGAGATAAAATACAACGTCACTCATACAAAAAAGATGGGTGGAAAAGTCACACCCCACAAGCTAAGCCACACGAGCTATATGAGCCTCAGGGGAGAAACAAGAAACAAGCTAGACCAAGCAAAAATAAACTAGATGAATAATTATAAATGACCAAATTTTGTATCTACAATACAACCTTTTTTGGCCTTTTTCTTTTGAACCTCTATCCAACCCTCTGGACAACCAATAGCCATCAAGTTAGCAATAACCATTGGAAGCGCAAGAGTATGTTGAGGTTCAAAACGAGGTTGATCTTTACCAAATTTACAGGTTCATGTGTCCTCTTAATTCCTCCACTTGTAGTATTATTTACAGATGCCATTTAACAAGAGGAATCTACCACAACCATTTCTTCCATAGATTATGTATCTTCTTTCTTCTCTACATCATCTCTAAATTTTTTTGTGCCCTTGTTTGAAATAGGGTGCTCATATGGTTGCCAACCTTTAAGATTAAAAGATTGGTCTTTTTTCCTTTTTGGCTTCCATGCATGAGGACAAACACCTTGGAGATGGCTAATTTGATGGCAGAATCGACATCTAAAGGCAATATTTTCATAATCCAAAGTTTGGATCCAAAGGAAGGTGTTAAGCTTCAACTAGATTCTCTCTAGGAGACCTTTGCTAAGGTCTACCTCCACATAAATACGAGCATAGGTAAACAATCCTTGCTTAGATTGCTCATCATCCATCTTTATGAATCTTCCAAGCTTGTTTCTAATACCTTCACAAATTGAGAGGGCCCAAAAGGGAAGAGGGAGATTTGGGAGTTGAACCTAAACCGACATTTTAGACACCACCATTGTCGAGGGGTCAAAATCGAAGAACCAGGGGGTAGTAAAGAGCTCAGCCCTACCCCAAAACCAAGGCCACTCCTTAAATAATTTTTAATGATCCTTAGGGTCAAAAAAACTAACTATGAAGAACCCTTTAGAATATAACTAGATTTGACAGTTATTGGTCCAGATAGCATGGATCCAATGATGTAATTCCTCTGATCAAGGCCATAACCCATTAAACCCAAAAAATAAATGAAAAATCTGCAAATGCATAAATTAATTTAAATATCTCAAGATAAATGATCTCCATTATCGTTACTTCATCTGATTTTTTCACAACATATAGACTGGGAAAAAATACAAGAGAAGCTGAAGGTAGAGGAGCCTTATGGTGAGCAACATATCTGTAGGAAAAACCAAAACCATGTTTCTTCATCATGTTGGATGCAAGCCCTAGCACCATACCTTTGCTGCTAGAGACTGCACACTGCCTTGCCCTGCCCTTCCTTACCCAATCAAACACAGTGATCTCTGTCACTGCCGTGCCTATAATGCTATAAGAACAAAACCCTAACCATGTACTCCATTCAATTTTCTTCACTTATAATATTCAATAAATAGATCCACTCTTTTTGTAAACCTAAAAACAATCTATCTTTCTCCTATATTTAATCACTCGATATCATAACTCTTCAAGAAAACATCCTTAAATCCAAACTTACATCTACAATCTACACTTATTTAATTCTCACTTAATATTAATATAAAAATTATTTATACAATTTGATACAAAAACAATTTACTCTACACCATATATTTAATTTCTCTTATATTCAAAGGTCTCTAAATATATACCTTATTACCACTCCAAAATGATCGTGAAAAGAAATTTGATTGTATCTTACAGTTTAAAAAATGTAAATCCGACCATCAAATTTAAGCTGAAGCCCCTCCCAAACCCTGATAAAACCCTCAAATGGTACCCAAAACGCCAATGAATAGATTAGATGAGATGCCATGAGATGGTGCGGTGCCTCTGCGGTACAATACATAGACATACAGAGCCCTTATTCCACGACACACAGAGCCCTACAAAGCTCAAGTAAGTTTGATTTTCATGGATCTCATCTTCTAACTATTTTTTCCATTGCCATATTGTTTACCTGTTCAGTTCTCAACGGGTTTTCATACGATTATGTAATCACGTGAAAACCCTAAACTTGATATTCGCAATCTCGATTCAAGTTTTTACAGTGCTCCCGAAGGGTTTTCTTTTAGAATCTCTCAATACCTTTGATTTTTGCATTGATCAAGGTTACATACTTTCTGCGACTGCCACAAACCCTAATGTACGACTTACCCATATTTCAACGGGTACTCAGAAAATTTGTGCTCCAACCTCTTTGCCCACGCCCTGAACAGAAATGGGTTACCGGGGGTTTTCATTCTTTCACCCTAAAACAACTGCCTTTATTTTTTGTTCAAACTGCCCAATTTTCTGGGAAAGCAGGGGTAGAGACCCAGGCTGAAATCCCAGAAAATGTGAAAGACCAAGTACAACAAGTACTTCAAGACTATCTTTACTACTCTAGGGATTTTGACTTTTCTGATGCCAAGAACATAAGCCTCAATGCCCCTTGTTTTATAAGCAAGATGCTATCCACTGTCCGTCCGCAGAAGCAGGTTACCAGAGCCCTTCAGAAATATCTGCTTTATCATCCAATCAATGAGTTTGAGCCCTTCTTCGAAAGCATTGGTATACAGCCTTGTGATATCCATAGCTTGTTGCCTTCCCATCAACTGTTTCTCAAGGAAAAACAAAACTTGCTTGCAACCGTCTCAACTCTGAGCAGCATTGGGTTTCCAAGGGAGGAGCTTGGGAAACTTTACAAAGCACACCCAGAGCTATTCAGCTGTTCTACAAGAGAATTGCAAAATAAATTGCAATTCTATGAGAATCTTGGAGTCAGTAAGGCTTCTCTTGTGAGAGTCTTAATATGTTGCCCCTCAGTTCTTAATGATGATGTATATAGAAAATTCACGGCAGTTGCTATTGGTTTGGATGGTTTACAAGGGGGAAAGAGGAGGATTTGCTGTTTGATGGAAATGAACTCACATATTTGTAGTAGTATTTTAGAAAAGTTAATGCTTTTGGTGGGTATTGGTTGTCCTTGGGATGAGATAAGTAAACTATTTCATACCAAGAGTGACCTCCTTAACAACATTTCAGAAAAAACTTTGTACTCTGTAATAGAGTTTCTGTCAAGCTTGGGACTGCAGAAGGAAGATATCGGCAGCATTGTCCTTAAGTTTCCTGAGATTTTCAAATGGGAACTAGTTAAATCTATGGAGATTACTGCTAAAAGTGCTGGTTTGGACCAGAATGAGGAAAGAGAGAGGATTGATTTGCATAGGGGTCATTTGATCAAGCTTCTTGAAGGCACAGATGGAACTGTTTTTGAGAAGCAGGAAGTTTCTGTGCTCATAAGAGAACATCTCAAGAGCATAATGCCAGTAACTCCATCGTCAGAAGTTAGTACTGAAATATTTCAGAGTATACAATTGGATGGACAAGATATAGGTGATAAAGTTAGTCCGGAACATTTTCAAAGTACACAGGTAGAAGATAGAATTCTAGTTGATAAAAATAACGACCTAGTTGTTGGCAGCTTTAAACGCAAGCACTCTGCATCTTCTTATGAAATACAAATTTTTGAAAATTTACAAAAGCCAATTCCACGGCACAAGCTAAACATTTTCTTGAAAGTAGGCTTAGCAGAAAACTCTCAACATATGATTAAAGTTGCCAGCAGGATTTATGGTACAGGTGATCAGCTACAGGAGAAGTTCAATTATTTTTTGGAACTTGGAATGCCCTTTCGTGCTCTTTGTAAGATGGTCTGGACTTCTCCTGATATATTCAGTCAAAGCTTGTATTCAATTCGAAAGAAAGTTGATTTTCTTTGCAGTTCTGGATGCAATCCACTTCAGGTTCTTAAATCATTTCCACGCTACTTAGATTATAGCCTTGCACATAGAATCATGCCAAGGTACAAAATGTATGAATGGCTGAGGAAAAACAATGTGCTTAAGTTGGAGCATTCTGTTTATACCATCATTAATTTATCAGAGAAAAACTTTGTGGAAAGGTATGTAAGCCAGCACCCTGAAGGGGCAAATTATTATAGGCAATGCAAGCTCAGAAATTTGTGAGTTACCATTGCATTTTCATGCATAGACCTACTCTTATTGCAGTATGGTTCTTTCAAATATGCTCTAATGTATGGCATACTACAGTAAAGGTTTTTTGACATTGACTTATTCTAAAACCACATGGAAGTAGTATGGCACAAAATCTGGAAAAGCATGACAACATTAAAACACAGAGGAACTAGATTCTCTGGCAAGAAGGAAAAAGTAAAAAAATGTGTTATAATCTATTCGTTTTGATAAAACATGATAATGATTGGAACATATTCAGTAACTATAGGAATCAGTGGCAATGTATGATTTCCAGGTACATGGTACAAGAATCTAAAGATTTAAGGCTTAACAATATCTGATCATTCATTATATTCACTTTGGCAAGAAGAACATGGAATATGATTCTTAATAATATCTCGAAGAAAAGTAATACAGTATACAGAAGCTTGATTATTAAAGCATCCCTACTGTTAGCACATGTACAGGAACAATGTTTTTAACATGATTCCCAAGATACCTGCAATTTGGCAAAGGTAGAGATCCTCGAAGATGGTTGTTTGTCCAGGTTGCCCACTATTGGTAATGCACTAGTCAATTGTATATATGACCGGTGATACATGTTCAAGCTCTTGCATTGCCCTTTCTCTTGGTATTTTACTTTTCAGAAATCCTCTTTGTAGATACTTACAGAGTTTTATATTATGTCCGAGAATCCCCAAAAATGTAAGTATTCTGAAATCTATTTTGGACAAATTGAAAAATGAACATTTGTCTGAAGTACTGCACTACATTTCAGTTTAATGTATTGTTCATTGTTGTATTTTCACAAGTCTGCAGTTCCATTCTTTTCGAGACACATTTGGAGGAAATATTTCCCTCGTTAAATAATAATGAAATCTTTATGTCATGGTATGAAATTTATTTTTATTCCTATGATTTCTAACTGAGTCCAGATGTGGTGGGAAACCCATATGAAAGTCATTTTTTTGTAGTTGTCCTTAGTCTTTTCCTTATTCTCTGATCAAAGAATTTGTAAAATATATCATCTACAAAAGGCTTCGGATATACCTTGACTAAATGTGAGAAATTCACCAAGGCGGCAGCAAGTAACCTCAAAATCCTCACACTGTGAACCCAGAAACCTATATATAGCAAAACGAATCAACACAACAAAAACCTTAAAATATGTAATGTTTATTGATGTCTGATAAACGATTTCCCTTTTAAGTGTTTGGAATTTGGTTGAATCCTCAGAAACAACTTTGGGAAAGGCGCTAGTTAAGCTTGACCAGATCTGAAAGAGAAACAAGGTAGCTGAACTCTCTTTTTTGAGTTTCATATATCGTGTTGCGCACAAAAAGCCACATAAAATGCTTTATGAAATGAAGTGAGGATTTAAACCTTGACTAAACTAAGGTTATCATTTTTATATTAAATTTCTTAGAGGACCAATATCCTGGAAAGTGAACTTCTAAAAGAGAATATTTGTGTCAAAAACTGTAGCTATATGATACATTTGTGTTTTACTTGCATGTCCAAAATTATCATTAAGCTAAGTAGCGGATCCTGGTATGGCATAGATATGGTTATGGGATTCAGGTATGCTGGTACGGCAATTTTTTTTGTCCCGGTTTTGGGCATGGGCATTAAAAAAAATATAAAAAATAAACAAAAGTAAGTGCTAAATGTCATAATATATAGTGGTCAAACTTAGTATAAAAAATAAACAAAAGTAAGTGCTAAATGTCATAATATATAGTGGTCAAACTTAGAACAAGTACATCGTGCAAATGTTACAACTCTTCTGCTGGTGAGCAGATTTATGCATTGACTCGCTGCTTGTGATCAAATTATTTGGGGAGGGTGCTAATTTAACCTTTTTATCCCTCACCTTCTTATGAGGATGAAAAATCTTCTATGAAGAAAGATTTTTCCTGGTACGTGAGGCAGCGACTCTCATTTACTACTACCCATGTCTTAGAATCGACAGGGGGTGCCATAAAAAGCCCAACCTTCCATAGATTGTCAAACATAAATGGATCCAAGAATCAATGTCAACCATGTAGAAGATTTGCCCTGCCATAAACTATAATAAGATTTTATCTTTTCCTTTGGAGCCGATAGCCCAAGTTGTTTGTGCTTAGGCAGGTATCGCTTATAGAAACTATAGCATTGTTTTTTAAGCATGATCTCTAGCAAACCTTCCTATTGTTTCTTATACTTCAAATAAATATAAAATGTGTTTATTTTCTAGAAAATGATACTAAATAATGGCAGCGATACCCCTCTAATGTAGCGATACCCTATAATGTTTTTTTTTTCCCTTTTTTTTCTGAAGTACAAGTTTGACTTTTTTAAACAAAATATATAAAAATGATTTTACTTGCAGGTACTTGTTGGGTACCGTCCCCTTGAATATTGGGTGGTACCCATAGGAGAAGCAGACTAGTCTTAGTAACTAAAATGTACAGACTCGGTGACGTAGCCAGCAAGCTTTGATATGAATGTTGTTCACCTCCTTAAAAATAAAAATGGTAAAGTGTCCTTGGAGAATTTTATAAGGATATGTTTGTGGATCGTAATCCACGTTTTTAAGTTTTAGGGGCGGTTACCCTGTTTGTCGTGGGCATGCTTTATGAGTTTGGCAGTTATGTTTTGACCTCCTCTTTTTCCTTGGGTTATTTTTGTTGTTTCGTGGCTAAGTCTTGGCCTCCTTCCGCTACTGCCATGTAGCAGTGCGACGCTCATTCAACACGAAGAGTTTCCCATCTCATGCAGGGGTAGCACCAGTTCGCCACGTGACATCATGGCGCTTGTCTAATGTAGGTTTCTTTTTGTCAGAGCTTCAAGTAGCGTCATTCGCTGATAAAATCATGGGCGGGCCCCACGGTGCAGTTATATTGAAGAGGACGTGGATTTTCCACGTAGCGCCTCTGTGCTCATTCTTTACAAAGGATTGCTCGACTCCCCTAGGAGAAGAGCTAGCTCGACATGTGGTGTCACGATGTTAATCCAAGGCAGGTTCCTTTTGTTAGAGCTTCACGGAGCGCCATTGACCGATGAAGTTAAAAATGGGGCCCACCATGCAGTTGTAACATGAAGAAAGCAATCCATCCACATGGCATCCCAATGCTCCTAGAGAGCAAAGTTTTTTCTGTCAGAGCTTCAAGCAACGCCATTGGACAAGAGAAGTGGGTCCCCATTCCTAACAGAATTTTAGATGCAATTTTGGAGCTCGACATGTGGTGCCACACCGCTTCTTCTAAGCGTCATGGAGGATCATGAGGCATCAAGAGTAGTGCCATATCTGAGATCTCTACGACCAATTGAACTCATGAGCCAAAACACCCCATTCTGTTGCAATGATCTCATCATGAGTGCGAGTGCCAAGTTCCAGGTGTCATTCCCTAGTGAGGCCTCTGTGCCTATATATTCAGGGCCCTTTTCTTTTGTTGCTTTATAGATCACAATTCGGTCACGTGGTGTCCCAACGCTTCTTGAGAGCAAGTTTTTCTTGTTAGAGCTTCAAGTAGCACCATTAGACAAGAGAAGTGGGTCCCCATTCCTAACAGAATTTCGGAGGCAGTTTTGGAGCTCGACACGTGGCACCACGACGCTTCTTCTAAGTGTCATGGGGGATCATGAGCATCAACAGTAGCATCATATCCGGGATCTCTACGACCAACTGCACTCATGAGCCGAATCCTCCCATTCGGTTGCAATGGCCTTATCATGAGTGCGAATGCCAAGTTCAAGGTGTCATTCCCTCGTGAGGCCTTTGTGCCTATATATTCAAGTCTCTTTTCTTTTGTAAGGCGTTGGTAGTTGAATTGTTTTTAGTATTATCAAGAACCATTGTTATAGCTTCAATTTTCGAATAAAATTAACATCAGTCGTCGTTTTCATTCTAAGACCTTAGCAAGTGCCCCTCACAAGTAGGATTGAATATTGTATACTGTGTCTTTGGGCCTTTTGTATGGTATTTTTCACCCAACAATGAAGAGGATGTGACGTTCTGTGTCAAATTGAATCTATTTTCGCTTGTTATTTCAATTCTCTGTTTCTATAGTATTGGTTCTTGTTCATGTTATGGACTTTAATTCATGCATATTCTTATTTAATACTCTGTGATTTTTAAATGGGATCAAGCTATTTTATGCAATAGTAGTTAGATACATTGAGATCTTGGCGCATCGCCTTAGATTTATTTCAATTTATTTGCATTCCCTTCTCCTTTTTCAACCCCAATCAATTTGAACCGACTTTTAAAATCCCAGAGGTCGCTTTACAGATCGCAATTTGGTCCCATATCTATAAAGCTTCCCATAGGAAGTTATTCATCGAGAACGAGAGTTTTAGGCATTAACAGTTCCTTTTTTGGGACACCCAGTGGGTCAAAACTACTAGTCTACCTGACTAGAAGCTAGAGTTTATGAGCCATAGGCCCATTACAAGGTCACAAACAACTAAGAATCCAAGCTTGTTACTACCGCCTCTAGTAGTCGCAATTCACCAAAGCACTGCAGGGTCTAGTGCAACACAACAACAACAACAACAACAACAACAACAAATGGCAATCCAAGGACCACCTAGAAACTTTGTGGCATGGAACAGTGGCATCCCACTCATCCCTCCAATGGCCCTTGCTACATGGGATCCTATTTCTGCTAATGCTTTGAAGGCACTCCCTAAGTTCACAGGGGAGGATTTCAAAAGTGCATCAAAACATCTTCAAGATGTTGCCAATGTCTGCACTGTAAATTATGTCACACAACAAAGCATAGCCTTAAGGCTGCTAGCTGCCTCTTTCAAAGGGCATGTTCTTCACTGGGATTGGTCCTTGCCGCCCAACTCTATCGCAACCTGGGAAGATTTGGATGATAGATTCTTCAAACGATTCAATGAGAAGGCTGACCGATTGTCTCTCTTGTAACAACGTATCACCATTAAAAGGGCCCCACAAGAGGCTATTATTGATTTTAATACTAGGTTTCATAAAACCTGGCAAAAGATCTCGGTAGTAGCTCAGCGGCCCGCAAGTATGGCCATTGTCTTCTACCTCAAGGCCTTTAACTTGGACATAGCGGTTATGATTCAGTGTCTTGGGGGCCAAACACTACCAAATGTGTATGACTTGGCAGTCAGGGCGGAGAATAATTTGATAGATGCCGGGAAACTTCCCCTGCGATCGTCGATGCCTATGCTCCCAGAGATATCAATGTCGTCTCAAGAAGAAGTCCCGAGTACCTCGCAAGCATCTCCGTCCATGTATGTATATCCGCTTGCTTAGACAAGCGCATCCTCTTCATCCACAATAGTTGCAGAGATGAACGACATGAAGAGCATCTTGCGGAATTTCTCGAATGAGATCATAAATCTCAGAAGGCATCAGGGATGCCCCGAAGCCCCCTTACCCAATCATCAAATGCAACCCAAAAATCAGATTGTCCTAGTCCTTGATCCTTTGCAAAGGGTCCCGCCAAGTTCAAATAGAGAATTGGTCGCTGGCCAAAACAATTTGGTGGAGGATACCAATTCGTGGTGCTTCCCATGCAATGATGCACATACGTCTCAAAACTGCCCAAGAGGCAATCTACAACAAAAGTTGTCGAGCAACAAAGACAAGGGAATGCCCCTAACTCAGCTCCTTACGGATACCAGTCCTCGGGGGTTGAAAATGCTATCCTCATGGCCCAAATGCAAGGGATGTCCTTAGAACAAGAAGAGGAAATAGCCCCAGAACATGTGCTTTTCTCTTGGGTAGAGGGCGAAGATGTGGTTTATTTAGGGGAGATCCCCTTACTGAAGGCCCCACGAGTCTAATCAGAGTACTTCACTCGATCAAAGAAGAGACTGACTGAGGCCCCAGAAGCCTTCACAAGGCCTAAAGTGACTTTCAAGAAGACCCTGGCACCCCAACCACCACCTCTGGAATATCAAAAGCAGAGTGACATAATGCAGAACAAGACAAAGGCCCTCGAGGTCCAACCTCAAGGGTCATTTAATGTGGTAGAACAACTGAAGAAGTCTCCAACAAATGTTTCTCTATAGGATGTCTTGTCTATCCCCAAACAAAAATCTTTGCTGAAAGAAGCATTGGAAGATCAGGGGAACCCTGCACAAGCTATCCCAGTTGTGGAGCCAATACAAAACAGAGGAAAGGAGGCCAATTGTGGTGCGCAACCTTATGCACCATCATCGTTCATCAATTCCAATATGGGGGTAAGTAAAACAAAGCCTACCTCATTCTATTTAACTCTCATTGTGGGGAACACGCTGTATGCGGTCAAAAATGCATCATGTCTATAAATCAATCTTGGCTCAGAGAAGATAGAGCATACTTATACTTCCGATTGGGAATACATTTGTTAAGCGGGAGCATGACCAATATGGGGTTCCGCTAGACCCGATTAGAGGATCTCTTATCACAATACAGTGTGCTAAGGATGGTTTCAAAGCCATTAGTCTAACACAATCAAGCACTAACCCTAAAGGGATCCCGGGTTTTAATATTTCACCTATGTTAATAATAAAAAAGTAAATCTAGTCTAGTGCTCACCAAAAGCTTGTGGCACAAAGTGGGGGTTTAAAACAAAACAAAAACTAAATATGCATAGAAGACATATACTCACATCAATGTATACAATATTCTAATGCATGGAAGAGAAGCACAACTGCATTATCTATCTACTCTTACAAAGGAGAAATAAAGATAGGAATACTTTGAAGACGAACCCATCGAGCCTCAATTTCTCCTTTGGCGAAGGTGCTTTGCAAGAAATTATTGTGGTAATGATAACAAAGACAAATCCGCTCTAGGCTACACAACCTATCAATGCATTCAAAATACTTCTCCACAAGACAAGATCCGTATCTCCAAAGAAAGTATAGAACCCCAAGCTTTTTTTCTCAAGTAGAATGGTCAATAAGCAGATGATCGTTCACGCTTACTTCTTATTCACTTCTTTCTTATCAAATGGTGGGAAATGAATTTGTATATATAGGTGGATCTTTCCCTAAAACCTTTCGAAAATGTCGAACGCCAGTCGACCTTGTGCAATTCCGGATAATAATTCACTAGGTCATGAGCTAGGTCGGCCAAAGGTCAAAAGAGCTCTTAAGTGAAAATAACTCGAAACTATACAAGGTCGACCTAGTTGAACCTATATAGCCGACTGACAAAATGGGATTTAGGTAAGGAAAATAAGGATAAAATGTGGAAAATGACTAGAATGGGTTCAATTGAGAAGAGCAAGCTTGAGATAAATGGTTTTAGGAGAAAAGTGTGTAGATAACATGTGGCAAAAGGGACAACAATCTTACGAAGCACCAATAGTCTGCCCACCCCTTTTTCGGTGCACCTCTTAAGACATGCACTTAGAGAGATTGAAACTCAATGGGTTCCTGTAAGATACAAAGTGTTAGTAATCGATAAAATTTTAAAAATATTATGTGTATACACATGCTGTTATACAATTCTATGATTGATTCTGGCACCAACACCATAGTGATGCCCAAGCATATTGCAGATGCACTCCAACTTTAATACAAACCCTTGAATAAAGGGGTAATGCAGTTGGTGGGAAGAAAGTTCAAACTATAGGTATCATTAGGGTTCTTCCCTTAACTTTATACTCTTGTCCCAATATCATAGTCACCTAAGAAGTTGTAGTAATATACATCCCACAAGTCTTTGGGTTGTGTCTATCAAGAGATTTCACCGCAAAGATAGGCGGATACTTGTCTTTGGAGTGGTCCCACTTGATCCTAAGGACCAAATATGGTTTGAAATTGAAGGTGTTGTCTGAGTCGCTACATTCAGAGCACATTGTTGATGGTGTTGTGATGAAATTTGAAGCGACACACACCTCTTTCTCAAAGAAAGAGACATATTACGTAAAAATGCTCGAAGAAGAAGAGTGGTGGATGTCAGGGGCCTCGAGGAGGAAGTCCTCATTAATGAATTCATAGAGAACAACCTGTTCGCAAACTTTGATGCCACTGGCCTTTGGACTTATGTAATTCATGATGAAGATCAGTCCATCCTTGAGGTCATGAAGAAAGAGGAGGATCAAAGCAAAGAACCCGAAAATGAGTCTAATTTTTGGACTTTACACTTTGATGGTGTGGAATGTAAGACCAACTCAGGAGTTGGTCTCTGATTGATGTCTCCATCTAGAGAAGAGACCTTTAGGGCCTTTCTCTACTAGTTTGCCTGCACAAATAATGAAGCTGAATATGAAGCCCTGGTCCATGGCCTCAGCGTTGCAAAGCTCATGAACATGAAGTGGTTAAAAGTGTTCAAAGATTTCAAACTAATAATAAGGCAAGTAAGAGGAGTCGCGATTGCAAAGAATGCCCACATGAGGTCCTACTACCATCAGATATGGGATTTGATTGAAGCATTCAATATTCAAATCATCTCTAAGAACGAGAACGTGGAGGTAGATAGGATGGTGGTAATAGGTTCCCAGTTTGATCCAGTGATAGTCTTGCTAACCATTGAACAAGCAACGTGGGTAATCATTAGACCCTCTATCCCAAACAATGACCAAAATTGGCAAGTATTCAAGAGTGACGCCCAGATTGTCATGTTTCTGTAGTATTCATGCGAGTTCACAGAGTAGTTGTAGCCAAAAATTGAAGAAGCCTACATAGACCATATCATGCAACTTAAGTCCAACAAGCTCCCAAAGGGACTAATCACCCTAGAGAATTTGTTTGATTCCAATGATGCTCAGAATGACAAAGGAAGTTTGTCATGGACAAAAGCGACTACTAGCTAGTAAACCCAAAGATCGAGTCCCTTATGGCCCAAGTATTGAAGAAATTGATTAACCCAAGGATCATATACCCAATCAAGCATTTGACTTGGGTATTCAACCTGATTCCAGTAAGAAAGAAGAATGGAGAGATTAGGCTATGCGTGGACTTTAGGGATTTGAACAAAGCATTCTTGAAGGATCATTACCCCCTTCCTTCTATGGAACAAATCCTCTAGATGGTAGCGGGTGTAGAAATGTTCTCTCTAATGGATGGGTTCTTAGGATATAACCAAGTGTGAGTTAATGAAGAGGATCAACATAAAACCACTTTCACTATGAAGTGGGGGACCTTTGCCTATGCAAAAATGCCTTTCGACCTCTCCAATGCAGGGGATACTTTTCAACGAGCCATGGACATAGCTTCAAGGGCCTAATTAACAAATCATCCTCATTTACCTGGATGATCTGATAGTATTCTCCAAGAAAAGGGAAGATCACTTTGATCATTTGGAGAAAGTCTTTCAAAATTGCCAAAAGTTCAAGGTATTTGTCAACCCAAGAAATGTGTTTCTGGCGTCCCGCAAGGCAAACTATTGGGATACGTTGTATCCAAAGCAAGCATCTCTATTGACCTAGATAGAGTGAAAGCCATCAAGGACTTAGCCTTGCCAGTCAATCAGAAAGGAGTCCAATCTTTCATAGGAAAGATTAATTTCGTCAGCCGATTCATATCCAACTTCACAGGGTTGGTAAGGCCAATCACATTGATACTGAAGAAAGATCAAGCTTTCAAGTGGACCATTGAAGGAAGGGAAGCATTTGAAAAGATCAAGGACACAATATCCACTATTCTTATGATGGTTAATTTGGACTTCTTGAGATATTTTGTCATGTACGTCTATGGGAGGCACATAGCTTGGCCACTGTGCTAACTTCGAAAGACAAAGAATAGAAAGGTGAGCGCCCTATTGTGTTTTATTCAAGAACCTTGCATAGATATGAGCTAAAGTACAATTTCATTGAGAAATAGAATTTCACCATCGTCAAAGGCTCAAAAAGTTTAGGCATCTAGTGGCGTAAAGCAAGATAATGGTGTTTGTGGTGCATCCCAACGTCCGTGAATACATAATGGAGGGAGAGATCACAGAAAAGAGAGCCAACTAGATCACCAAGATCCTAGAATATGATGTTGTAGTCAAACCAACCAAGGTCATCTGAGGAAAAGGGCTTTGTGAGTATCTGGCCCAATGCACAGACGCCCTGATAGAAGAACAAGATACATTGGAGATGGTTTTAATGAATCAGTATGAAACCGACGGGTCTTGGGTAGCTGATAAGACCCACATTATGCAAACCGGTTGATACATGGATGGTCTTGCCATGCACAAAAGAAGATTTTATAGGTTATAGGGAGCTAGCTACACGCTAGTCCAGGAAGTCCTTTTTAAAAGGAACTTTGATGGGGAATTGCTCCGATGTGTCAACAACCACCAAGCTGGTAAAATTTTGTAGGATATGCATTTAACCTCTCTAGGTAGATATTTCTTAACAAAGACAACCGTGACCAAGATCATGTATGCAGGATATTACTAGTTGACTATGTTTTTCGAATGTTATCAAGCGGTTAAGAAATGCCACCAATGTCAGTTATTCGTAGATAGGTGAAAGAATTCGGCCATGTCACTGAATCCAATTGTGTTTGATGAGCCTTTTGCATAATGGGGTTTAGATTTTATTGTGATGATAAATCCTATATCTAGAGCAGGTCACAAATGGATACTCATGGCCACTGATTACTTTACAAGGTGGCCTGAAGCAGCCCCAATGAAGGAGGCAACTGAAAACATGATCCTCAATTTCTAGGAGGAACTAGTAGCAAGGTTTGGCCCTCCCAAAATGATCATATTTGACAATGTGAAGGCCTTCCTCGATTCCAAGATTTCTAAATTTTCACTTCGAAATGGCATTTTCTTGAAGACTTCATCCAACTACTACCCGCAAGGGAATGGGTTGGTTGAATCAACAAATAGGAATCTCATAAGGTTAATCAAAAGGATGGGCACCAACTGACAAGAATGACATTGCATCTCAAAATGACTCTGTGGGTCGACCGAATTACTCCTAAGTAAATTTTAAAGGCATCCCTGTATGAAAAAGTATACGAGAAAGAAGTAGTCATGCCCATATCAACGGAGATTCCTACTTTTTATCTTTTGAAAACTATTGAAATAGTGGAGAACAGAGCGATGGAGGTTAGGTTGGCAGAATTACTCAGCCTCCAAGAGGTGAGGGAACGAGTGAGTGACGCTAAGGTCACCCAAAAATAGGTAGTGAAGCAATGGTTTGATAAGAAAGCCTCCAACCTAGGCTTCAAGCCAAGAGATTTGGTTCTAAAGTATGACGAAAGGGTTGCGAAGCCAAGCCAACATGCAAAATTTGATTCCCTATGGAGAGGACCCTTTCACGTAATTGGTGATAGTTAGGGTAATGCTTTTGAGTTGGAGGATGAAGAAGGCAATGCCTTAGAGATTCTGGGTAACAAATCCACTTAAAATGCTTTAACTAATTTATTGGCTTTCCCTTGTACATGGTTAGTTAGTTTCCCTTATGTTAGTTTGTTTACTTTCTTTGTTGATGTTTCCCTCAAAAATAAGTGTCGTTGGCACAAATTTTTTGTTTCATCGCCAAGTGTCTGCACCTTGTCTCTCCTTATTTTTGAATCATTCTTTGAAATACTATTATCTACCCATTCCCCCTACAATTAATGTCCAAGTGCTCCATATTACACGATCCCCCATACAGATCACTACAAATCTCTTCTGAGACATTCTTCAACCCTGTGTGCCATCCTTAACATTTATGGGGTTGCCCAAATTCAAAAATGTCATGATGATTACGTTAATAAGTGTGGGCTTATAAATACCTCCCTCCCGATCAAGCCAAACACTTAAATGCCCAAGAGTTTCCAAGAGCATTGAGCAATTGAGTGAAGATAATTGAGCAAAGAATTGCAAGAATTGTGAGTAGGAGTTGATACCCAGTGCCTTCCTTGAATCAAAGAGAGAACATTTGAAAAGAATTGTAAGATAAAAACTTCTACATCCTCGTCCGACAGCAGACATCCAAGGAAGCAGTGAACCTGTAGATCGGGTGGTCATGGAGACCTTCCACCATAGTTTGTAGGGAGCAAGTCATATGCTTCCACCTTTGCACATCCAAAGCCCAAAGTGCCGAATGTCAAGAACATCACAAAGGGGTGTTGCAGGGACCTTAGATTGGTCCTTGATTATGCAGATGAGATCTTTGATCGTAAATTGGCCAAAAACATAAAATCTACGAGAGGGTGCCCATGCCCGCATGCTCAAAAAGTGTGAAACGATGACTTCAAGTCATTCGACTACAGGGTATGTAGCTCTACCTTAGCCCAATAGATGGTGCCTCTTGTGCACCCATGCCTATAGATTGTTGTTATAAACGCAGAGAGGTATGACACCAATGTCGACATTATTATGGGCAACCACCTAAAGGTGGACATTAGTGTCAATGTGATAAGGGAGATGCTCTGACTCCCTAGCAACCTAGACGCAAACATTTGTAGCATGGAGAGCTTACAAAATGTATGGGACACAAGTGTCCATAAGCAGAAGTTCATCAACACGATCTTTGCAAAAATTACACGAAGGTGCCCCCTCTGCCCATCACTCTCTTGAGCTTTGTGACACAAGACATGAAAGACACCCTTTCCATGTTGGCATTTATTTTTGGAATGGACTTGAACACTGACATCCATGATTTCCAATTGGGTATAGTTTTCCTTCTGAAGATGGTAAGCAAGGAAAAATCTTACAAGATGGACTTCATGGATCCCATCATCGATGGCATCCACAGTCAACTGGCCATTTTTTTGGCCCATAATACCTTTAGGTATTCCTCCTTCCTCCTCCACCTTATCTTATATTAGAGTTCCTAGTTTTTTTCACATTATTTCACCTTCAATGCCACTGAGACAAGCATGTATCCTCACACAGTGATCCCCATCTCCATGTGGACCCAAATCCTATCAGCCACGTAGGATTATTACAAGTTTTTCAGAGTGTTTCTTATCTCTGGTCCTCATCAACCTCAGCCAGGAGGCCATCACTTTCAGAATGACAAACCGTTAGAGGTCATGGATCAATAGTGGCAATATTCTATTTGATTGGTTCTTCAGGGCCCATTTCACATTCATTCAGGTCCATGGATTCAAAGAGGAGCCATTTCGACTCCCATGTCTAATCACAAATAGGACCCTAGCCCTGGAATTAGCTTGCTAACTCAATGTAGTGGACTATGTATATGACACATACTAGAATAAAAAGGTAATCTATGATGTCCCCTTCTCAAGAGGAGGCATTATAGTGGTGAAAAGGTCACAAGAGCGCATGCTTGCGCTCAAGCTAGTAGAGCTTGGCCTAGACCAAATCGATGACCAATGGAGCTATGACTCGGTTGGCCACATTGCCTCTTTGAAGACCACTACCCCTTCAACCATGAGTCGTGACCATACTTCAAGGAGCAGAGGTCATCGATGGTGGATGATATCAAATATTATGTGGATCCGTTTAAGATCCCTTTAGACACCCACAAGCCATGGGAGTCCTTTAATAATCCAGTCCATGATTTTGATCTCACAAAGAAAATGATAAAGGGTCTAAGGGTGCAACTCATCAAGAGGGGATTGAGCCAGGAGAAAATAGATGCCAATTAGAAATATAGGCGAGAAATTGGCAAAAGAGAACTCAATTTTAAGGACCTGGACTCCGACAAGACATTTGAGAACCTCTGGGATGAACACCATGAGGAGGAAGCTCTGGTAGAAGAAGAGGAGGATACCCCTCCAAAAAAGAAAGAGGAATAGGTTTTTGTGATTCAGAGGCCTCTTTCCTAGCGACCTCTTTTGTATCCATATCCAACCACCCAATAATAGCAACATGTCTCTTTAGGGCATCTCGAGGCCGAGTCATCTCAGTCTGGCTCTAGGGTGCAAGCTTCCAGCCCTCCACCAGAACCCCCACAAAACAAGGTGCACTTTTCTCACCCCCTTTCCACTTCTGCTTCATTCTTCACTCCATCTTCACCTTCCACTATTTCCATCGAGCTTGCACCACTTTCCTCCACCCAACGAATCACCTTGCTCGCACCACTCTCTTTTGCACAACCAATCACCTCCCTTGCACTGCTCTTCACCCCTCCACCCTCATGCATCGCATCAACATCCCTCATGGTGCAATCACCCATCACCCCTCCCTGTGGCCTCCTGCCTTTCTCACCTTCCACCCTAACCCTTCACCTGCTCATCCTCGGAGGAACAACATCTGCTACTTCACAAAAATAAGTGACCATTCTTTTCGGCCTACCACAAGGATCCCCCTTCGTGGGGTAATTAGTTCAGTCTCAAGAATAGTTCCATCAGTAGTTGGAGACTGCTATAAAACCCTGAGAGTCTCAGGTAAAAGAGGAGAGGAAAGATGGCTAAGGCCCTGATAGTGTCTTATATGCGGTCATTCTTTGACCCAACGCATCAATATTTAATGATTGCACATATGATGCTACAAGTAATCAATCCCTAAGAATAGATGAAACTGAGGGATTACTCAATATAGGTCATTGATCTCAACCTCAACCAAGCTAGACCGACCGATAGGGTCAAGTTAATGGAAGAAACTCAAAAGTCCGTTATCATAGACTATATTAAGGCAAGATGACAGTTGGAAAAGAGAGAGTAGGAACTCGCAAGAGTAAAAGCTACTATTGACAACCTCAATATAGAGGCCAAGGCCAAAGATGCAGAGCTCACCAAAATGAGGTGTAACCTACAGAGCCACGTCACAAATGAGAGCTTTTAGGTGGAAGCTAGCCAAAGGGCCCAGCTACGAATTCAAGTAGCTAAACTGAAGGTCAAAATTGATGGCCTAAATAAAGAAAAGCAGGTTGTAGAAAATATGTTGCATGAGAAATAAATAGAGCTCCCACAGACATATAAGAATCTCTTGGATTCTACAAACATGCAATAATAATTATAGCAATAGATGCAACAAGAGTTCTCAGCCAAAGACCAAGAGATACAACAACTGAAGAATGACCTCGCTGCCCATTCTCAAACCACAAGTATCCTCCCCATGGTTCCAACAACTATATGTATCCTATTGAGAAAGGATCAAGAACATGGTCGCAAACTTAAAGCCAACGCTTGGGTTCATTGTGGACTCGCAATGGCTGAGCACACAAGGGAGCGTATATGTGGATCAGGTCCTCACCTTTATGTCCCCTAAGGTTCAATATTATCAAATCCTCATCCAAAAACTATATAGCACCACGGATGGGACAATCCAAACAAACAGGGGTGGCCAATCGAAGGCAGGTGGCGATGAAGGTGAATGAGTTTCTGAGCTGCAACAAGGCAACATCAAAGTGCAAGGCATTTCTAGATGCCTTAGAAAAGCTAGTTTGGGATATGAAGGGGCACATCGAACAACTAGTCTAATTGGGACTCCCTTCCCCATTCCTTGCAGACAACATCGTCCTCTCGAAGGATAAAATAAAAGAGCTGCTGGAAAAGAAGTAGAATGACCAGACCATTTTTGCAGCTCTCAGTCAAGCACCAAGTGTCTCTGAGGTGGAGATCATTTTGCAGCCTCTTGCCCAGCTGGAGTTTCAGATGCTAGTAGTGGTACAAGTTATGAGTAACATCTTCTTTAAGGAGATCATATATATGGATAGAGCCTTCATGGCTCTAAAGAAGAAGACTTAGTCGAAGGAGGAAGACTAGATGCCTTTGAAGGCGACTCTTCAAAGGTTGTGAGTTTTGTGGGCTTCGCCCCCTTTTTGCAATTTTGCTTCAATTGGTCTACGAAAATAGAATTTTTGGTTCTTCTATCCGTAGGCAGATTCCCCTACAAGTCACTAGGAGCTGTGGATCATAATCCAAATTTTAAAGTTTTAGGGGCGTTAACTTATTTGTCATGGGCATGCTTTATGAGTTTGGCAATTATGTTTCGGCCTCCTCTTTTTCCCCAAGTCCTTTTTCTTGTTTTGTGGCTAAGTCTCGGCCTCCTTCTGCTACTACCATGTGGCATCCTGATGTTCATTCAATACGAAGAGTTTCCCAGCTCACCTAGGAGTAGTGTCAACTCACCACTTGGAATCATGATGCTTGTCCAAGACATGTTTCTTTTTGTTAGAGCTTCAAACAACGTCATTGGCTGATAAAATCATGGGTAGGCCCCATAGTGCATTTATATCGAAGAGGATGTAGATTTTCCATGTGGCGCACCTATGCTCATTCTTGTCAAAGGATTGCTTGACTCCCCTGGGGGAAGTGCCAACTCGACACATGGTGTCACAATGCTAATCCAAGGCAAGCTCCTTTTGTCAGAGCTTCAAGGAGCACCATTGGCCAATGAAATTAGAAATGGGGCCCATCATGCAGTTGTAACAAGAAGAAAGCAATCCTTCCACGTGGTGTCCCAACGCTCCTCGAGAATGAAGTTTTTCTTGTCAGAGCTTTAAGCAACGTCATTGGATGAGAGAAGTGGGTCCCCATTCCTAAAAAAATACCAGAGGTAGTTTCATAGCTCGACACATGGCATCACGATGCTTCTTCTAAGTGTCGTGGGGATCATGAGACATCAACAATAACACCATATCTTGGATCTCTACAACCAACTGCACTCATGAGCCGAAGTTCCCCATTTGATTGCAATGGCCTCATCATGAGTGTGAGTGCCAAGTTTCAGGTGTCATTCCTTTGTGTTTATATATTCAGGGCTCTTTTCTTTTGTCACTTTACATATCACAATTTGGTCACGTGGCATCCCAACACTCAAGAGCAAATTTTTTCCTATCAGAGCTTCAAGCAATGCCATTGGATGAGAGAAGTGGGTCCCCATTCCTAACAAAATTCTAGAGACAGTTTTGGAGCTCAACACATGGTGCCAAAATGCTTCTTCTAAGTGTCGTGGGGGATCATGAGGCATCAACAGTAGCACCATATCCAGGATCTCTACGACCAACTGCACTCATGAGTCGAAGCTCCCCATTTGGTTGCAATGGCCTCATTATGAGTGTGAATGCCAAGTTCTAGGTGTCATTCCCTCGTGAGGCCTCTATACCTATATATTCAGGGATCTTTTCTTTTGTAAGAGGTTGGTAGTTGATGAATTGTTTTTACTATTATCAAGAGCAACCACTATAATAGCTTCAATTTTTGAATAGAATTAGCAGCAGTCATTGTTTTCATTCTAATACCTTAGCAAGTGCCCCTCACGAGGAGGATTGAATAATGTATACTGTGTCTTTGGGCCTTTTGTATGGTATTTTCCACCCAATAATGAAGAGGATGTGGTGTTCTGTGTCAAACTGAATGAAATCTATTTCCACTTGTTATTTCAATTCTCTGCTTCTATAGTATTAGTTCTTGTTATGGACTTCAATTCATGCATATGCTCCTTTAATACTCTGTGATGTTTAAATGGGATCAAGCTATTTTATGCAATAGTAGTTAGATACATTGATATTTCGGCACATCACCTTACTTAGATTTATTTCAGTTTATTTGCATTCCCTTCTTCTCCCTTTTCACCCCCAATTAATTTGAAGAGTCGGCTTCTAAAATTCTAGAGGTCGCTTTACAGAGCACAATTCGGTCCCACATGTGTAAAACTTCCCATAGAAATCTATTCGCTTAGAGCGAGAGTTTTAGGCATCAACAAGGTTTATTAAAGAAAAATTAGGACATCCAATAGAATTAAGAAAGTGACAAATATAGTTAATGTGCACCTAAAGCTTTGTGGAGGTGGAGTGCCTTGAGTAATTTGTCTTCTAATTACATTGATAGGGGTTTGACAATGATTGTAAGCGAGGGTAATGGAGTGAGTTGTTCCCAATTATGTTAGATCTTAAATTTGACCTCCAGTAAACTGTCGCATGGCAATTTCAACTTAAAATTTATCACTAGTTAGTGGGAAAATGAAAGAGAAAGTAGTGGAATTATTAATCAGTGTAGTATGTGAGAAATTTAAGCTCAAAATCTTGAGATTGATATATCTTGGCATATTTCACATACATGTATTTAAAATATCTCTTTACTAGTTTTATATTGCAGAAATTAAATACAAAATATTATGGCATTGTGATCTGTATCTTATACAATGTATCTCATCTCTAGTTGGTAAACTCAAGATTTTGATCATGCATTAGTCACTTTGGCAAGAAGAAAATATGGAAACGATACATGATAAGTTGTCGAAGAAAAGTAATGCAGCATACAGAAGCTTGATTAATAAAGCATCCCAGAGGGACAATTTTTGGAACATGATTCTCAAGCCGGTCGTAATTTTGTGAAGGTAGAGTCCCTGGAGGAGAGTTGTCGGTATAGGTTTCCAATTGTTGGTAATGCTCTCCTTAATTGTAAATATGACTGGTGATACATGTTCAAGCTCTTGCATTGTCCTTTCTCTTGGTATTTTACTTACCATAAATCCACTTAAATAGATACCTCTAAAATTTGACATTATGTCGGAGAATCCTCAAAAATGTGTTGAAATATACTCAAACCTATTTTGGACATATTAGAAATGAACATTTCTCTAAAGTACTGCACTATATTTTAATTTGTGTTTTTACAAGTCTGTAGTTTCATTCTTTTCGAGACACATTTGGAGGGAATATGTCCCTCTTTAAATCATATATTGAAATCTTATGTCATGATATGAAATTGATTTTTATTCTGGTGATTTATAAGTGAGTCCAAATGTGGTAGGAAATTCATTTGAAAGAAGTTTTCTTTTAATTCTAATTCTATATTGCAGAAATTAAATACAAAATGTTATGATATTGTGATTATCTCATACATTGTATATCTTGTATCAGTTGACAAATTCAAAAGTTTGATTATGCATTAGAGTCACTTCGGAATACAATACTTAATTAGTTGTTGAACAAAAGTAATATGACATACAAAAGCTTGATCAATAAACATCCCTTGTATTAGAAATTGTAGAGGAACAAATTTTTGAACATGATTTTTAAGCTTCTTATTGTAGACATTTAAAATTAGACATTTTGTGTCAATTCTAATTATGTCTTCTATTAACATTTTCAACGTTACTAAAATCACCGTTTTTCTAATTGTAATCCCACTTAATCAGGTTTAATCATTCCTCTAATAGAAAAATTCATGGATCTGAATTATTCTATTTTCCTAAATACAATTGGAATATTGCTTCACCCAAGGTGACATCATCATCCCAAGTGTGTAAGTAAGAGCTCTTACACCGCTTTTATACACTCTTCTTCCTACACCCCTCTTACACAAAGTGGTAATGAGTGGAATCTCTTATATTTCTATGACATACTTTACCCCTTTTTTTCCACACTCCATCTTTCTCATTTATGAGAATGAAGGACTAATATTGGATCCTTGATCTTCATCTCAAGATGGACGGTCCACAATTATTTACCAAATCTATAAATGAAAGGATTTACATACTCTTTTTGAATGGTCAACAAAAATAACAAAGCTATGCCAAATCTTAAGGCCATCATTCAACCAATTCTCATGCCCATGCCAAACCAAAGCCAAAATCATGTGTAGATAGATAGAGAAATTCTACTCACACGAGGATTTAAGCATTGATAGAATTCTACATCTACAAGCCGAGCTTAGCCTCTTTAAACCGCTCTTTAAACAAATCTTCAAGGGAGATAAACTACATGGTCATTTATCTTTTAATTTGCATTTCTTATTTGTAGTCCATAGCTCAACCTAGGGACTTGGGTTGAAAAGTTATGCCTTCAAGTTGTTTTGAATTTTTATTCACTAACAATTGACTAATCTCTCTTAGATTCTTGATCTACATAATGACATACCCGATGAGACTTATTTAAGGATTAGATGCATCCCACAACCTCTTCTATACCATTTGCCTTCTTTGAACAAGTTAATTTTCTCTTTTTTAATTCCAAATTTTGTTAAAGTCCATTCCAGACTGAGCAATGAATTTATGACCGTATAACTATGAATTCATGACTATATGACTCTACCCTTCTTTGGGCCCATTCCAATCTGTGCCAAGACTAGCCTCGTTGGTGCCATTCCAATTTGTTCCAAGACCACCCTCTTTAGAGACATTCCAATCTATGCCAAGACAACACTCTTTGGCCATTCCAATATGTGCCAATCAATCCTCTTTGGGCCCATTCTAATTGAGACCAAGTACACCTTCTTTGGGGTTAATTTCTTCCATCCAATTCCCCTTGCATGTATCCTTGTTTTGGACATTAGTATAAAGTTAATTCGAATCATGGTATCCCAAAATGATGATCTTGTCTTATGTCAATTAACTTTAGAACAACTCACCTAACTTACCCAACAACTGTCCTACTTTGCATCTATTTTGGACACTTAAGCCATTAACCCAAAATCCAATTCAGTTTACAGCTACAACAAATCCAACTGACCATTCTACATTAATAGTACCTCTCGAATGTGTCATCTAGTGTAGATTATGGACAAGACTAATTCACATGACACCTTTTTGACAATAAAGATGAAAACCTTGTTAGATTATTAGGTCTTGATGCTAAACTTGCGTTTGGATTTCCATTAGAGAACTTACGTTATTTGATTAAAGCTCCTAAAGAGACACCACAATGAAGCCAATGGTCTAGACCTATTATACCATTGCCTAGTCAAGGACCCTTAACTATTGACAAGCCAAGTGTGCCTAAGTTTGATAACTACTCAATTGGGATATGTCATGATCCCCTTCTCAAACACGATCAGATACGCCCACTTCCAAAGAAAGATCAAGTTAGTCAAACCATTGCCAACATTTATGTTTAATCACCTATCTTTGAGCAAAACCAAATAATCTTTGAAAAGCTCATCATTCATTCATTGCCAAAAGTCCCCCATTTTCGAACATTTTTTTATCCCAAAGCCTTCATTTACAAGTGAAAGATAAACAAGGTACTTATGGACAACATAATTTAGTAGGTACTCTTCATGGCTACTTTAACATCAGAACCAGGTTCTACTCTAGAATCAATATCAGAATTGGGTTCCATTTCAAAACCAATATCAGATTTATCATCATAAGCAAAATCAATGTCAGTCTCTACATTAGATTGAAATCCTTTGAAGTCAAAATCAACTTCAAAATCAAAATGTATTAGTGAATGTTGTGACATTAGATACACATTTATTTCATATCTGATTGAAAACATTTGTGATCCTTCCATGGTTTTCAAAGATATTTCCTTCAACATTGACACAAGTTCTCTTAGTAGTCTCTATGAGAATTGTGCTACCTTTTATCCTTCCATTTCCATTACACATACCATTTACCATTAACCAACCTAGCCATTATATTGATGTACCACCTCCCACAAACATCAATTGGGATCAATAAAATCACACATTGCTAGAGTTTTTCCATGGTGACATTTCAGTGACAAAATATCTAGGGATCTAAGACAATATTCAAGTAAAATAACAATTTCCTAGTGAAACCTCATTTGAGGCACTAAGGGACAATCAAATTTTAAGCTCAACATCTTCTAGTGAAACTTTGTTTGAGGCGTTAAACAATAAGTAGAGTAAAA
Source organism: Torreya grandis (assembly GCA_037957365.1). Taxonomy (NCBI): domain Eukaryota; kingdom Viridiplantae; phylum Streptophyta; class Pinopsida; order Cupressales; family Taxaceae; genus Torreya; species Torreya grandis. The sequence continues at coordinate 5,704,736 of JARHVA010000128.1, read as the reverse complement.
AATTAGAATCCTTTAGTGAAACCTTGCTTAAGGTGCTAAGGGACAATAGAAATGAATTATCAACATCCCTTAGTGAAACCTTTTTCAAGGTGTTACTAAACAATACAAATAAAAATAATCAAAAAGACTGTGTTGGTGAAAGCCTCTTTGAGGTGCCAATATCTAAGCTAATTAATTCTTCATTGCTTGATGAAGAATTTATTAAAGACAATATTAACCTTGCCACAACCAAAATCAAGTCAAATCAAGAATCAACAATAATGTGTGTGATTAAAAATCTTAATCTTCATTTATCCATCAACCATTATACATTCCATTCTGATCCTATCATCCATTCGAGACCTATATACCATTATTCAATCAAACCATTTATCCCATGCCCACCCTTCTATACCTTTTTTGGCATCACTCTTTTTTAAAGAGACCACAAAGACATCTTGTCTAGAAGTTTGGAGAAAGCAAAATCAACAACTAACAAATAGTAGCTATCTCATTCATATCAAAAGTAGGATTCAAACAAAGCAACCATTCCGAGTAGGTATTGTTTACACAAAAAAGATCCACATTATGCATCTTGTCATCCTCCATTGAGTTGAGATGCTAAAAAATAAAAAAATTAGAAAAATCAATATAAATTAATAAAAAAGAGAAATAATTTGTCCAATGGTGAAAATCATGCTTGTGTCACCTTGGGCAAGTACCATGATAAAAAAATAGGTTTTTGACATCATGCATAAATAATTTATTGTCTACAAGTACCTTGACACTTGGGAGTAACCCTATCCGCATTATATACCATTCTATTCAAGTCATCTTGGCCATTATAGACCATTGCCAATCAATCTTATTTCAACCTAACCCATCTTATTGTGACCATTAGTTTTCCCATCTTTACCTTGTTACAAAAGTTGAAGGTATATTGAGACTTGTTTGGAAAGCATATTTAGGCCCATTAACCTTTTTGTGCCAATCATGTACCATTTGTTTTGTTCTTGTGCCAATCATGTGCCATTTGGTTTTTTCCTATGCCATTCCTATTTTCAACCCTGCTATTGATTTGTAGTATCCCCCAACATGGTTGAACTATATTAACCTAAGGTCTATTTAGACTATGTAAACAATGCTCATTTTTTGAGGTCAGCTCAATCACCCCCTTTTCCATGCTTTTATCATTTTGTGAGCAACATAACCCACACTCTCATCATTTTTCAAGTAGCCTAAGCCACACTTTCACTATTTTATGAGTAACCTAAGCCATACTCTAACTATTTTATGAGTTAAATTACTCTATACCTTGTAATCCTCTCTTGAGTTGAGATACCAAAAAACCCCAAAACATTCAAAGCAGTTTGAAAAACCCTAAAATTTTGAATTTTCTAAAAACAACCTAAAAATCAAAAAATTTATGAAAATGATTTAAAATCTCCATTAGAGATATTCAGACATAAAATTTATGCTTGTTTTGTCATCATGTTCACTAATAGCCTTTGGCTCTATTCTAGATGGCATAGTTTATTGCATTTGCCAAGTGAAAGCCCCTTATCCAACCATAATCAAATTCTATTTCTCATTACCATTCCTAATTGTGTTCACTCCTATTTTTGGGAGAACTACATCAGCCTGAGGTCCACATAGATTGTGTAGGTAATTCTTCGATGCATGGTTCACCTTGGATCAACTTGACCAATCTCAACCTCATTACCTTTTGCTTCAAAATGATCTCACCATTTTGTGAGTTTTCCTTTTCCTATTTTTACTATATAATCCAATCTCTTACTTATCATCATTTTTATTCTATCCCATATCAATGGGAGAATTACACCTATCCTAAAGTCCATGGGACTATGTAGGCAACACCCACTTGTATGAGACATTTGGAGTCAGCTCAACCACCCTTTTTTCTTTTCTATTCCCCCCTTCCATCTCGGTTACCATCTTGACATGTCAGTTGTCCTCTTTATCTTAGGAAAAAAATACAAACAAACAAATCACTGATTATTTATTTACATGTTGTGTTTGTGTGTTTGTTTATCATCCTTATTTTTGATTGTTCTTGGTGCATTTCTTTGCGCAAGTGGATGTTTTTTGTTACTTTTATTTCAGTGTGTGTTATCTTGTTTCTTTGCATGTTTGTTTTTTTCCCTTTTCTATTTTCAACTCACTTAGTCCACTGTCTCGACAAGGTCATCATCATGGTGCTTATTGTCACGTAGTTATACTTAAGTCCATCCATTAG